>OMMV01228466.1:0-10757 GCA_900302635.1 Chatrabus melanurus | reverse complement strand
ACGGAACTTTACGGTACTTTCTGTTCTGCAGTTTTATTTCAAAATAGCTCGTGCTGCCCTCTGTACGTCGCCATCTTGATTACGCTGATGACGCTGACCTCGAGTGTTCGGCTTTTTCCGTCACCGGACTTTTGTTTTGATCACGTGGGATAATGAGTGCAATTAAAACGCTGGACAGCGAACCACGAAAGCGCTGGGCAGCTAAAAATAATCGTAAATGACTCGTCTGCCTTAGCGGGACTTATATTAAAAACATTGATTTGACTCACATACATTGCAGTTAGTACCTTTAAAGATGTATTATCTGCAGTCTCTGTTTTAATTTCAATCCATGATTAAAGTCTGGAGTCCCGTTCGTCCACCTGTCCCAGTTGCAAGGAGTTAGGAAAGTGGGGCTAAAATCTGGTACAAACCACAGTCCTTAAAGTACTGAATAGCACAGAATGTGCTGATGGTGTCTGAGACATATCTTCTGAAATATATTTATATTTTATTTTATGACAGCTCAGAGATTTATCATGTGGATTTACTCCAAATGATTTCATTGTATGAACAAGGACTGTGTGAATTTGTCTCTTGGCAAGATGCTCCATCTGCACACAATCCGAATATTAATTTTTATGACTCAGCGATCTGTGGATGAACTTCGGGTTTTAGTTTTTCCCTGCGCTGGTTACAGCGTAGAGCTTGGACAGTAAAAAAATGTAGATGAGTGGGTGAGTGAGGGGATCAGTGAGGCAGTCCATTCCAGCCAGCTTTTATCGACAACAATAAATTCCATAATCTTGTAACTCACAAATTAAAAAGAACACATAATGAGGATGAACTGATTAGTTTGTGGTGAATGTTGATGCGTCAGATCAATCCCAAAAGCAACTTTGTTTTGGCTGTGTAATATCCAATAGTTGCAGATGCTCCCAGAGTTGAACTAGCAACTGCAGGAGATAAACATGATGTCCAGCATGTAGGTAAATATGACACAAAATATATACCAGATCAGAACATTGAAACTGGAATTAAAGAACAGAGAACAAGTGGCTGTGGATGCTGTGACAACGTTTCATTGTTTCATTTGAAACACTGCCACAAAATGTTTTGAAACCTTTGAAACACCCGTTCAAAATGAATGTTGCTCCACAGTCCACATGAAAAGCAAGGCATGACAATACAGGCTAAAATCTACAACAGAACAGTTGAGTAAAAAACAGAATTAAAGAATGGATAGAACACGTGGCTGGGGATGGTACCAAAATGTTTTGCTGTTATTCCAATTAGTGATGGTCAACTTGAAAGTGGTACCTCTTGGTGAATACTGGCACCTGCTGGATGGTTCAGGAATACGCATCTATATCAAATAATGAATTTCATATTTAAAGGCTACAGTCAGCGCAGGGTATCTCCCACCGTTTAACTAGCAAAGTGCACGGGGATATGCCCCAAATGAGCTTGCATCCTTTGTGCAAGTCTGTTTCGTGTCCGCTGTTAAAATGGGGCCTCTCAATGTATTGGTTATGATGTTAATTTCTGCAGCCAGACCTGCAGGTGGTCTGAGGTTTCCCCGTGGGGTTGATGGCAGGATTAGTGCTCCAGCTAATGTCAACACATTTATACACCTCAAAACCACTTGAGGGTGGTGACTATTGTGGTGCTAAAGTGTTGTCCCCTCGGGATGCATCACTTAACAATGCACAACTCCAGCACCTGCTCCTCAACCTGACCTGACACAGAATAGCGTTTAAAGGAAATTTTGCAGACCTCACTTTAACATAACCAAGAGTGAAAATGTTTTTGACTGAACATTTTTTTGGAATTGAAGCAGCACGCACGCTGCAGGCATGAGGTCACCTCGGGGGGCATGCCCGGCCCAGAACGTTTTTCTTTATGGTGCATTCTGAGTGCATTTGACCATTTTATTAAAACTCAATGTCTAACATTTAAATATATCTTTTAATATATGTGAGGGCACTGAAGCAAATAGCAAACTGTTTGAATGTCCAATGAGGTGACATCATGGGCTCTTATCAGTTTAGGGCAACAAGGCGACTAGATTTCAATTTACTGAGACATATTTCAGCCATAAACTCAAGCAAAACCTATTGTTAAATCCTGGTTAATATAACTTTATTGTTCTGGTGCCAGTCAAAATGATTATTTTACACAATTAATGCAATCCATACAGTAAATGGTGGAAAATGTCTTTTTTTTTTTGACATATATGCTATGACATAAACCCTTTTTAAAAGTTAATTTCAAACCCTTGTTGACATAATCACATGTATGAGCGACCGCACTCTCCTGCTTGCTATGGATTCAGATACCACCACAGTACTGCTGGATCTCAGCGCAGCTTTAGATACTATAGATAGATCATTGCATATTGATTGATAGACTTGAAAATTATTTTGGTATTTCTGGTTGGGTTGTCTCATGGTGGACATCACATTTATCCAACCGACTGCAATGTGTCTTGTATAGGTATGTCCCGATCAGGTTGTTTTAATCCCAATCTGAGTCATTTAACCCTTTTTTTTTTTAATCATTGGGACACCGGCGGCCCCATTTTTACAAGTGCTCTTTAAATTACAGTAACTCCGTTACCGTTTGTGCGAGAGAGAAAATTCAAACGGTTCCTGAAAGATGAGAAGACAAGTTTTACCGAACTTTATGGTACATCACGTGCAACGATGGTCCAATCACAGGTAAGAAGTGATACGCACAGCAGAGACAGAAGGGGGTGAGGAGAAGTTTGCCGGTTTGACAGAGCAGAAGCGTCAATACTTTTACTCTAAATTGAGAGAAAATATGTCAAGGAAATCTCAAAGAGAGAGAAAACCTTCCAGAAGGTTTATGATACTTGGGTATTAAAGGGTTAATATTGAGTATCTGCCGACACAGGTGTAGCAGCCCAGATCATACCCTCGCCAGACTATACCCGGATATAATCTGGCCTAGACCAAAATATACCCTGGGTATAAAATAGGCTAGCCCAGAATATACCTCAGGGTATATTTCAACATAGGCCAGACTATACCCCAACAGTCCAGTTTATACTCCCTCGTGTTTTTTCAAAAATTAATCTGTATTTCATTGTCCACAGTTAGTTTCCAACATAATGTTGAAAAATAATATGTTACTGCAGGATATCAGATCAATATCAAATAGAAGACTTACTCGCCTCTAGATGAACATGCAGGGTCAGATGATGTTGAGTTCACTTTAGACAACAACTTGCACATTGTGAGTGCTTTTCTTTTCTTGGTTTGATGTCCAGCTGAGCAGTGCTGAGGGCAATTTTAGATCATATGCCGTATTCGACCGTTTAAGGGTACTGGGTGCTAAATAAATTGTTTTTATTGAACACAGGGTACTTAGAAATCATTGTGTGCAGGTCTCGCTTTGACACATGAAGCGTTGCTTCATGAAACAATGAAACCTGGGACAGAAATAGCAAGCAGTACATTTGATTTTCATTCCTTTATTGGGGGATTTCACGTTTACAAAGACATTTGGACAACCAAACTTGATGAATTATTGTCTTCGATTTTACAATGACACTTTCTGGGATTTGTATGTGGGACTCGTTTTGACACAGGAAATTAAGCAAGGCTTCATGCGGGCAATACTGGTTTATTTACGACATCCGACTGAGCTTACCCATAATTTTTTTTCATACTGTTGCAAAAAACCCCACCATGGACCTATACACCTAAACCTATACAACAAGATTTTGAAGTTTTACATCAGCACTGACTGAAAATATCTTCAATATATCTATGACCTAGACCCTGCCAAATGGGAGTTTGTTGACAGTATTGGAGATTTCCAAAATTTAAAGTTAGTGAATTGTGTTTCAATAACATGTTTCCTTCTTATATACTCAAGCATAGTTTATTAGTACAAAGCCAGTCTTATTCAGCTCATAATTCTTTAGTGTTTGTAGTTTGAAAGAGTGTTTATGCAATTAAAACTGAGTTGCAGTGGATAAGGTTGTATCATCACTGTGTGAAATAAATTCAAAAAGCTAGTCCAGTATATCCCCGGGGTATAAAGCAGGCTAGCCCTCTTTAACCTCGGGTATAGTCTGGGCTGGGGTATACTTTGGGCTGTTACACCGGGTCCTGATCTGATACTTGCATTTTCCTAGATACTGGACTTGCACAAAGTACATTGCAAGCACAAAAGTCAATCCAATGTACGTGCTTGACAAGTTAACAGCTCTGCCATGCATTAAGAAAAAGCTGCCTTTAATCCAAGCTGTTCCTTGATATTTTTTTTTTTAATAAAAGTAAACAGATTCCTTTATATGGCTCACCAATTCCACTCAGTGCAGAATTGTAGTCGTAAAACTATGACACTCAGAGTAATATTGATTGAACAATGTTTTAGTTGTTAAAAATATATTCATTAATATTATTATTTATTTTCAAAAAATGTCTTTAAAATTTCTTCAAAAGTGGAACTTTACTCTAAGGGGGTTGGGGGGGCATACCAACCCCTTGCACCTCTGGCTATGTGCCAGTATGAAGGTTACATCACATGCACCATCCGTCAGAAACAGACTTTTTGCCTATTTGAAGCAAAAGAGAGTGAAATATGTTTTTAAAACTTGCATCGCGGGTGCGTTGACTGTTATCGCTGCGTCGGCAACACACTATGAAACAAAGCGAGACTGACATGCACTGCTGGTGATCTGTGTAAATAAAATAGACTTGTTGCATATTTGAAGTGAAGGAGTGTGTTAATGGACTTTAAAAACATGCACTATGTCTCTGTGGTGAACTCAGCAGCAGTGCTGACTGCCTGCTCGCTCCACCAGCATATTGTGAATTATTGACATGTTATGATTATTACATCCCACACAAGTGGTTTAACCTACTGGAACCAGCATAGTGGAAACGAAGGTCATCGCTGGTGTGGTACGTATGACATCCGCTACTGACGGGAAGTTAACAAGCGATGACCCATTTTTTCAACCACTATCCCGTGTCACGCCATTCCTGAAGGGCCCTACCTGCTGAAGGGCACTCCAAAAGAAGGGGTAGGGCTAAGGGAGGATAAATGGGATTGGGCCTTTATGTGCTGTTTATTCTGCCCACCTCTATTCAGCAGTACGTTTTGTGGGTAAATGTGAGACGTTCTTGTCACACGTCTGTTTCTTCACAAACAGAAACAAGGAGGTGAGTTTGGTGATGTACAGTTGAACATGTTGCTGCAGGAAACGACGCCGATTGGTCAAATTTGCAGAATTCGTTGCAGTGATTGGACAAAATTGCAGGGTTGCACAGAATTCAGGGGGATTGGTTGAATTTGCAGGAATTGTTGCAATCACAAAATCACAACTGATCATTTTAAATGATTAAAATCAACACCAAATCTCAGTGAATCTCAGTGAGCTTGCAAAGGCTCCTTCCATACAAGAAAACAGATCAAATCTAGGCTCGAGCTTTCCTTGTGCTTTCTGGCATATTGGAGCTGAAATTCCACTACTACTCCAGAGAATCCTTCTCTGTTCCTACACCATGAAACTATATAATCGGTGGAGCAACAAAGAAAAGTTGCACGATGTACAGTTTCCACACTCACAGCAACAGAAGCCTATAACTCCTTCATAGTTGTTATGGATGTCTTGGTGGCTTCCCTCACAATTCTGCTTCTTGCAAGATCACAAGCTGCTTCTTGCATGGTCACAAGTTTTTGAAAACTGCCTCCTCCAGACACATTTACCACACAGTGCCATACTGTTTGCATTAATTAATCATTGATGTAAATGAAGTCCAAGACATTCAGTGACTTGGAAATGTTCATTATTCATCCCTTGACTTGTCTGGCTGTAAAAGTGGCAATTTAGTTTTGTTATAGTAACGGGGCACACCTTTGTTTTGGCTTTGATATTTTTATTAAATTTATACCATTTTGCAAAACTTGTTTTCACTGTGATTTTAAAGGGCATAGTTTTTGAAATTTTTATATAAAGAAACTTGGATTTTTAAAATTTTTTTTTATTTGATTTGATTTGTGTAAAAGCTCTAATTTTTTCACAGCACTGCATCATCGCAACAGACTGGAAAAAGAACTCGCTGTCCCTCTCTGGAAAGGAAAGGGTGACGGCCTAGATTACAACAACTGCAGAGGTATTACCAAAGATAATAGAGCTCCGTTATCTTTGGTTTTACACTACTCTCTGTCACAGGCAAGTTACCTGCAAGGGTCATTTTCAGTCGAATTCACTCTCAGGGCGAGTCCACACGGCTACCTGTGAAAACGGCTAATTATCTATCCGTTTTGGCCTTTCAGCCACACTAATCCACCGTTTTCCCCAACCCAAGATGCCGCTGTTTGAAAACAGCCTCCAGAGTGGATCAAAATGAAAACGGCAGAGTCGTTTCTGAGTGTGTGGGCAGTCAAAACTGTGCTTTTTGGGAAACGGTACAGTAACACTTCTCGCCAGTGGAGGGAAGCAGCAGTATGTCCTGTTACTGTGAACGTGTCTGTGAAGCGTAGAAGAAGAGCACACTACATGGGATGCGTCGCACCACCTCTTGCCACACGATGGCAACACTTGACACTCTTTCAGTTTGCTCTGCACTACAGTGCACTCCAAATCCCTAAGAAGAAATGAACATGGCTTCATGTGGATGCAGATATTTTCAGATATGGCCACGTTTCAAGCCAGTGCTCCCAATGAAAAACGCAGCTGTGTGGACGAGGCTTCAGTGACCAGAGCAGTTTGGTTTCATGCCCAAGAAGTCAACCATTGACAGCATCCTACCTCTGTACTCATTGAATGCAAGCATTCACATCAGCAGGGCTTCTTTGTGGCCTGTGCTGAGTTTTGCAAAAGCATTTGATCGGGTTGATCAAGCTGCTCTTCATTAGAATTCATCAGATCACCTTCAAAAAATCCAAACATTGAAAAATGAAAATTGGTCAAACACTAAGATTTAGGGGCATAATGATACAGTTTAAGACACAGTTTAATGAATAATGCAGGGTTCACAACTTGATATTTTGGATCCGGACATGGAAATGTATCCCTCCAAATACAACATATCTCCTAGCAGTTTGCAATGTGCTCCAGATTACACTTGTTGCATTGTGGAATAGTTTTTAAAATTTAGTTCAGTTCAAATGTTTAATATTAAATATTACATTATTACTGTACATTATGCAGTTTGATGATATATATCGTCACTGACCTACAGTCAGTAGGTCATGCTCGCTGGCCCGTGGCGCACAGCCAGAGGAAACGATAATTGTGATTGTTGCTAGTAATTGACCAACTCACTCACTAAATGGTTTTGACAACAAACGTGGCACAGCAGTAACACCTTCAATATTGTGGTGTACAGGATTAATCTGAGTGCGGATCCACAATTTAAAGGGAAGCTGATCAAAGCGAGGTTGGGGGGGAGGGGGGCATGGTATAAAGCCTGATGAATAAAAGACTTCTAAAGGAGATTACCATTTAAATGGTGTGAGGTTGAAGTCACACTGTTCCTGTGACAATGAGGCATCTCACGGTCATCCCATCCTGGGATTATAATTTAACTATTCTGGTGATTAACTCCACACAGCAGAGAGGTTAAAATGATAAACCCCAACTGTTCCACACAGAAATGTTGTACATAATTAATAATGCTTCCCGTAGGGCACACAATGTGACCCAGACACATTTAGGAAAAAATAGAAGACTACAAGAAATTTAAATATTACAGGTACAAATACTGTCGAGTGACAGTGAAATGTTCGGTACGTCACACACTTTGTCAAAAAACACATCTATGTCTTATCGTTGGAGCTAAAACCGGATGTAGTACACTCGCTTCATCTCAGTAATCACACGAGATAAAGACTTTGCTAGTTCAGCTCCTGTAGCAGCACTCGGTTGAATCTACTTCCAGAGCTGCAATGATCCTTTGCCAGAATCAAATATCATGTAAGCACACTAAACTGTAAGGAAACAGATTTTACAACACATCAAACTCAAAAGAATTAATGTTGGACCATGTGTTGCATCTCAGAACATGTCTGTGTGAAGCTATACCAGAGCATTTCATGCAGTACTGTGCAACAGATTGAAGCATGTAAAGTGTGAACTTTTTCCATTCTATTAAAGGAAAATACTTTCTCTGTAGGTGTACTGATCAATACACAATACTCAATAATAAAATGATTGTAAAAACTCAAACACAACCTACATTTCCTATAAACTGCAGAATATGGTAGAAAAGAAGGAACATTTTAAAGGTTAAAAGCAGTCACACCTTTGACAGCTTTTCTTTGATGCTATTTTTTGTTTGTTTTTTAATTTTTAAGCACATTAAATGCTCCTAAAAAATTGTGTACAGTGCTTCACAAAGGAATCGGAGTGTGTGGGTTTGCGATTGTCCTGGATCAAGACCAAGATCCAGGCTTTTAATGACTTCCTGGACTCAGCCATCAGAAGTGTGTCTGTATGTGGTGAAAGTGTTGAACTCGTAGAGACGTTCACTTACCTCGGCAGTGACATTCATGTCTCTGGGCCCTCGGCCTTTGACATTGAGAGATGCCTGGGAAGAGTTTATGGAGTCATGAGGTCGCTGGACAGCGGTGTTTGGTGATGCTGATATCTTTGCAGGAGGACAAAAGTCCAAGTCTTTAGGGTCCTGGTGCTGCCCGTCTTACTGTATGGTTGTGAGACTTGGACGTGAACCAGTGACCTGAGGCAACGACTAGATGTCTTTGGCACTCGGTCTCTTCGGAGGATCCTTGGGTACCGCTGGAATGACTTGGTGTCAAACGAGCGGTTACTTCAGGAGACGAAGATGAGGAGTATCACTTGCATTTTGAGGGAGCGTCGGCTTCGACATTTTGGCCATGTAGTGCGTTTGTGTGTGCATGATCCAGCACATAGGTGTCTGAGTGTTGAGGACCCCAGTGGCTGGAGAAGGCCCAGGGGATGCCGACTCTTCACCTGGCTGCGGCAGATAGATGGTCATTTTAAAGATGTGGGGATGGACTGGTTGTCTGCCTGGGTGGTTGCCATCCAGGACCCAAGGCGGTCCCGTGGCATCATGGATGCGGCGAAGCGCAGCGTCAGCCCATGCTCCCAGACTTGACATCACAAACTGAAGATCCTACCTAAAATTCAAAAGTTCTCCAAAATTGAAACACACCCGTTTGAACGCACGTTTAACCTGCATGCTTGTCGTCACATTAGGGTGATAACTGAATGATCGTTGGTGACCAAGCACAGATTTAGCTCAAGATTTTTGGGCCCAGCATAAAGCAGAGCATTGCCTCCCTGAAGCTTGGGGAGAACACGGACAACTTACAGTAGCATGACTTCACTGTGACATCATAAAGCAAGTTAAGATCAAATAAATGACTGCTCCTCACCACTTCAGTCAGCCATTTGTCAGTTGATGCTCTTTCAGATAACGCGGTCAAACCATATATTTCACTGACCACAGCATGTGAAATGCCCGACTTCCTTCAATGAAAAAACACACAATGGCTATTAGCTGCCTTCACTCAGGTTTATTTGCCAAATCTATCACCCTGTCTTTCAAGTGCATGGCCACCATATAAACAGATTGATTCACACCTTCACACACTTGATCTCAGGGGCTATCTACACTGCTACATTTTCAAAGGAAAACGACTAATTATCTATCCGCTTTGGCCTTCTATCCACACTAATCCGCCATGGCAGCATGGCAGACTTAGATATCACTCTGTACAACTTACAAAAACTATTTTACGGACAAGACATTGCCTACTGCATGCAGTGCTCCTGTTCAGTGGACCATTGTTGAGGTGGAGACATTCTTACATGGAGAGAGAACAGAAATTTGGGATCCAGCCAACAACCCCAAATCAGAAAAAGTTGGGACGATATGGAAAATGCAAATAAAAAAACCCTGCAGTGATTCTTACATTTACTTTGACTTCTGTTTCATTGCAGACAGTCGGAACCAAAGATATTTCATGTTTTGTGTGGTCAACTTCATTTCATTTGTTAATATACATCCATTCCTGCATTTAAGGCCTGAAACACATTCCAAAAACAGTTGGGACAGGGGCAATTTATTCTAAATATAAGGATTAAATCATCACTTTTACAGCCAGTTTTCTGATGAATACATGAACATTTCCAAGTTACTGAATATGTCTTGGACTTCATTTACATCAGTCATTAAGAACTACAAACAGTATGGTACTGTATGGTAAATCTGTGTCAAGTAGGCAGTTCTCAAAAATTGAGTGACCATGGTGGAAGGAGACTAGTGAGGGAAGCCACCAAGGCACGCAGACAGCTCTGGTGGAGTTATAGGCTTCTGTGGTTGGAGAAACTATGCATAGTGCAACTTTTGCCTGTTGTATCAGCAGTGAGACAGCTTCATGAGGAAGTGGTATAGAGGAGGTTTTTCTTAAAAAAGAACATGCAGATAGCTAATAGAATCAATAACTTGAATAGTTTTGACTGTGTTGAATGCTTGGTCTCCAAAGTAAAGGCCAAACAAGGTCAACGTCCATTGGACACTGTGACATATAACATATGTTACCTCATAACGTGATAACTAAGCATAACAGGTGGTGCAAACTATTCCTTTTTAAAACTCTATTAGCTCAACCAGTAATTTGCATCAGTTTTTACCAAAATTGGAGCAACTTTAATTTTTGACCCCTGTACAAACTGAAACTGACCTTTGTCACCATTTTTGCTGTTTTTGCCCCATAACTCCATAACATTCAGTCACAGATAGTCCAAACTA
>OMMV01228434.1:0-12638 GCA_900302635.1 Chatrabus melanurus | reverse complement strand
CCTTACTTTAGAAACGTTTTTGAGGTGGTAGAATGTTGATTTAGTAATGTGATTTATGTGGGTTTTTTAATTGTAATTTCTAGTTTTAGTACCGTTAGTCAGAGATGGGTCGTGGACAGAGTAATATGCAACCATGTGATGATAAAAACCAAAATTTTACTACCTATTTTAAATCATGATGGACTGATGATAATGTTATACTGTGTACCGGTATTTAAAATAAAATAAAAATATATTGACAAACAAGGGGAGCCTATGGGGTCTATAGAGCTCCTCTTGACAAAGCAAAGGTGTCTGGCACAACAAGGCATTCAGACCATAATTCTGTTTGCTTAAACTGCCGGACAGGACAAGGGGGGGGAAAAAAAAAAAAAAAAAGTTAGTTATCAAGCATCGTACTCCCACTTCAAGAGCAGTGGAGGACGAAATCCTAAATCTCAGCTGATTTATGACATGTTGCTGTGCCGCAAACAGGATTGTAGATGATGACATAGACAAGGACCAATCAGCGAATGGCCTTCCTTATATAAATATAATCTTAGATAGATGTCACAGTGAATAGAGAACTCCCTAAGAGGAGTGTACATTAAATACAAAGCGACAATAAAGACATGTCACAGGAACACATTATATGTACACCGGAAATGAAAGAGTGTGTTTATGTTTCCACGACATCATTGATTACAAATATTAACCCGCTGCGCTCGTAACTGACCTGTCTATATACGTATAGCCTAGATTTATGATGTAGGCTAATCACAGCCATGGATTCCAAGCAAAAACCGTAGTGGAGGGAGGAAGAAGCACTACTGCTTGTGGAATTAGTGGAAGAACGAAAGCATGTCATCAAAAGAAAATTCGGCCCGACATGACAGCGCACCTGCTGTCATTCATGACAGTGCGCGCCCGCTCTGTGACAACGGGCTGTGCAAAATGCTGGTTCCGTGAATGAGCTATATCCTCGCGCAGCCGATAACTGTCGCACTGAAGATTCATGACACAGCGCAAGCTGTCATGCTGTGACAGCGCGCTCTGTCACAGTGCGCAGAAATATGCGTAAAGTGCACAGTGAGGTGACGTCCCTCACCAAATCAGTTACAAAGATTATGCCCGCTCTGTCAACACGATACGGTTTGATTAACTGCGCGTCGTCAAACAATTCCAACACATTCTTCCATTCCCAGAAGATCCGCGCATGTCTCTGTCTCCTTACTGCCATCACAGTCCCCTACTGGCAACTCCTAACCATTTGAGAGACCTCCCGAGCTCTCTTAAATAATTGGGAGAGTAAGAGTGATTCTTAGCTTTAAGAAATTTGATAACTAGCGTTTATACTTAAGTTTGAAAGTAGGAGTAAATTTCATGAATTCTCAGCACTTAAGACTAAAATGGCACTTTGAGAAGCTTGATAAATACCGGCCCAGATGTACAGCACAGTTTAAGAAGTAATCCCGGTGAGCACCAAGCGTGCACTTCAGAATGTGTCATCTCACAATACAGATTTAATTTGAAAAGTGAAACACAAATGCGGGCAGATGCACATCGCCGTGAATCCAGGAGCAACAAATATCAGGGAAAAAAGAGAGCAATTTAAAAACCATTTCAAATTCTACAGCAAACATCATTCAGGTCTTTAATTTCCTTGCACTATTTTAGAGGTAGTAATGAGAGGATGCTGTGTACTCACTTTGATCAGACTTTGTCGGGGATGTAGGATTTATCTTCTCTGTGGAGTTGTCACTTCCTTCTTCCACAACATAATCAAAATTTAAGATGAACATTATCACCACACCCTCCTCATTCTTCACTGGGATTATGTGAGTGTTACACTGAAAGTCTGAACCTGAAACAGAAACACAGAAAAAGCTGAAAAACATCATCAGTGTATCAAGTCTAAAATGTTGAGTGTACACCACGTGAACTTTAATCGGCATCAGACTTCAGGAATGAGCCCTTTGTTTGACGGGAAATTGTCCCAAATAGGTAATTCATTGTAGAAGTAATTTTTGAGAACATTTAAAGCTACAGTGTGTAGGATTTAGTGTCATCTAGTGGTGAGGTTGCAGATTGCTTTATGTTGTCGCCGGTCACGATTTTGTTTCCCTTCACATTTTCGCTTCTTTGGCGACGGGGATTCCTGTTCCCTTGCCTTCTGTTGTGATAAGCAATGTGTATGATCCTCCATTTCATAAAAAAGAGGGTTCTCAAAGTTGTTAGCCTGCACTAGCAACCAGCAGACCGTGTATAGGGGAGCAACCACTGAGTCCTCTTCTTTTTTCTTCAGTCTTCAGGCTGTACTGCAAAATGCAAAAGGTGGATTAAGTATGTTCCTTCTGGGCTACATATCGATTCATTGTTGCAGGTAATTATATAATCATGAATAGATGGTTATGAATGCTAGATTCCATTTCTGCTAATAAACACCCCTAAATCCTACACACTGTAACTTTAAGAAACGGAAATGTAATAAACCTGCTCAGATTTCAAATGCATGTTTGGAAAACTCGGCTGAAGTTGATCCGAAGTGCATATCTGTCTGCATGCAAAATGAAGATGGTTATGGTGCAAGAGCTGCAGACCTTCGAAGAGATCAAACAGGCAGATTTGAGTTCACAGGGCTGCCATGTGCTTGTAGGAATAATAACTAGAACTGAGCAGCCCGTGAGGCAGTGGAGCAGAAAATCTTCCATAATATAAACTTAGTTTTGGTCCCAGCATATTGCAATTTCTGGTCCATGCTGGTTTTAGTTGCGTTAGTGAAGACTATTGACGCCTGGGGGCATATCTGCCCAACAATAAAGCTCTACCCACTAGGCTTTCATGGGAACAGCACACTAAAGGGACCATAGAATCGAAGGCAGCTTTCAGTTTGTTCAATTTTTTAAAATCTTTGAACTCACCACAAATCACAGCATATTATGGAAAACTGCAATATATGTAAAGAAATCTCAAATCATTTTAAAGAGGGTCATACAGGTAGCTAGCTTCAGCGGATATTGTGAACGATGCTTTTGATTGAACAAATCAAAGGATCTGGTGGGCAGAAATATCCACAGGTGTCAAACTAAATGCCCTGGTGTGATGATACAAAGTGGAGAGCTGATCAGATTTGGAGGCGGGCGATGGAGGGAGCGGCTTGTTCGACATTATTTGTTTAGCTACGTGTTGTAATAAGTTAACCGCTTTCAACAGTCTGTTGTCTTTTTCAGTTTCCCCAAGACTACTTTCATCAAACACCTTTTCGGGACGGCTGATCTTGATCCCCACTCAATTAATAACAATCAACCAGCAATAATGGCTACTTTAGCTTTGTTACATATTGGTTATGTTGGACGCAGTTGGCCACAGCGGTCGATCACAGATTCTGGAGAGACGGTGCAGGCCAGTAGTTTAGAGATTTTTGAAAGATCATGATTTTATTTTCTGTTTTTTGTAGTTCTAAACTGATTTTACCCCCTTTTTATTTTTTGAACACACCAGCCCTTGCTAGTCATTCATTTTATATAGCCGCTTACTCGAATTAAGGGTCACGTGGGGCTGGAGCCTATTCCAGCGGCCATTCAGCGAGAGGCGGTGTTCACCTTCACTTTAAAAAAAAAAAAGAATCCATTGTTTTTATGGAAAAAAACTGGCACCTGTGGTTGCCAGAATAGTTCTGTAAAAAATGCAGTAAAAATATATAAATACTTTTACAGAAAATACTGTAAATTTTACAATATAAAACCATTGTAATTTGCAAAAAATTTATAAAAGTACAATGGGATATGGGCAGCCTTGAACCAGAGCTCTTCTAGTTTTGAAATAAGCACCCTCTAGCTGCTTGCACCACCATTCTATCAAGTGGTGGGAATTAGTAATAATAATCTAATTTCAGCTTCTCCCAATTTTAACTCAGGGTCACCACAGCAGATCCCACATGGATCTGTATGTAAATTTGGCACAACTTTTATGCCGGATGCCCTTCCTGATGCAACTCCACATTACATGACAAATGGACAGGGGTTTGGCTCGAACCGGGAACCTTCTGCACTGAAAGCAGTCATACTAACTGCGAGGCCACCACGCTGCTCAGTCTGAAAATGTAATGAACTGCAGAATACATTTTATCCTATTGATAAATTCCCCTACTCAATTCTAAACAGACATAATTTTTTCAGAACTCCTCATAGTATCATACTTTGTACAAATACAGTAAAAATATGTTCATATGGCAATATGATGTACAGATCATTATATTTTCATAGTTGTTCTTGTGATGCAGCAGCACAGTAGAGCAAACCGTAAGCGCGCTTGCCTCCCAAGCAAAACATCCCAGGTTTAAGGCTGCCAAAGCCCTGTTCTCCTTATACAGTTGGAGTTGTGTTAGAAAAAACAAATCATTATGTGGATTTCATGCCAAACCTGCTGTGGTGGCCCTGAGCAACATGGGAGCAGCACAACAAAATCTCCCTGAATTGGAATTCAATGTACAATAAGTAACAACTGGATTTAAATTACGCTGAAATAATTAGTTTAAAAACAGCATGATAATGTTAATTCAGCAAAAAAAGCTGTTCTATTCACTGCTTTAAAAATGTAAATGTTTCGTAAATTACAACAACATTATACTGTAAAATTTTCAAGTTCTGTAAAGGTATATACATATTTTTACTGTATTTTTACAGAATTATTCTGGCAACTGCAGCTGCCAGGTTTTTCTGTAAAAACAACTGAATTTAATTTTTTTTTACAGTGCTGGACAGACTTCCAGTCCATCGCAGACTCACATATAGACAGACAAACACATTCACACTCTCACCTACAGTGAATTTAGAGTCACCAATTCCCCTAACCTGCATGTCTTTGGAAGTAGGAGGAAGCCGGAGCACTCGGAGGGAACCCACGCAAACACGGGGAGAACATACAAACTCCACACAGAAAGGACCAGGTCGGAAGAGAACCTGGGACCTTCTTGCTGTGAGGCAACAGTGCTAACCACTAAGGCAATGTGTCACCCAGTCAAGTTCACACACAGCCAATATATTATTATTATTATTATTATTTTAGTGATTTATTTTCATTGGAACTGAATATTAGCCTTCATCTTAATCATGCAACCACCATATCTTTTTATCACATTTCTGCCCATGTTTGCAAGCCTTTTCTCAATTTGCAAGATATTATTTGAAGGAACTACCTGTTGTACAATTGATGCAAGTGCGTTTTTGTATTTGTAAGTGTCTTCTAGTATTGTCTTAATTTGGAAGTGTTGTGGCTGCTCTTGGCCACCGTAGTTTTAGCTTTGAAAGATGCCAAAATTCTTACACATCATTTGATCGTCCCCCGTTTACATTACCACCATTGACATTTCACAAACTTTATCTTTAATGTTTTCTTACCTGTTTAGAAAACATTGAATAATCCGCCAACTTCCTACATCAAAGGTGGTATTTTTATGTAACAGCTGTACCATTATGTTCTTCTATAATACTACTTTTTAATATTTTATCAGTTTCTTATAAAAGTCCAGGGAAGGCTGTATTTGGTTTTTATGCACCTGAACTATGGAGTACACAGCAACAAGACATAAAAGCAGCACACTTTCTATGTTTTTAAAAAGAAACTGAAGAATTATTTTTAAAAACATTTAAAAAAAAAGGGAGGGCTGCGCCTCATAAGTGTTGTTACTTTCTGACTAATGTTGATTGGTCAGCTATGAAATCATGCCAGTCTGTCTTTTTTCCCCCTTCCATGTTCATGTTGAAATTTAGTCATATTGTTTCTTCTGCAGATGGGCACGAAACATCAGCAACAATGAAGATTTTAGAGAATAAAATGTTTTTCCTTTTTCCTGTATCCAGCTGGCCCAGACATAAATCTTCATTAGACAATAAAAGAAAGGAAATGTAAATTATTTTTTAAGTATACTTTATAAAGGTGTAAATCAAGTACTTCCTTAATTACGAGGGAGTGATTTTAAAAAATGTGTTCAGCAAAAAACCCCTCCTAAATAGACAAAATTATTTTTCGAAGTAAAGATAGAACTAAATTGAACCAATGTTGTCATACGAAACAGCCATGACAACTGAAAAATTGGCAACTCAGCATTATAGCATTATATAGATATTTATTTTGGAAACATCTCGTAATTATTTGATAATAAAACATGTTATTCATCTTTTCCAAAGAAACCCCATTGTTTACATGTGAAACAACTTAAAAATTCATTTTAAAATTTCAATTTATACAGCATTTTACAAGTAAAAAAAAAGAAGAAGCAGATTTTAATTCCAGTTTCATATATGGAAAGTGGTCTCACAATAATACTTGGCATCTGCATATTGCCTTGTTCTATATATTGAATGTGGTTGATATAAACATGCTGTATAGTGTGCAATCGATTGAACTCAGAATATTCCCAATCCACCCTTGCTGTCTGTCTGTCTTGGAGTGTGTTTCCTGCTCACAGAGGACACACAGTATGAGTGTTGAGTGTAATCTCCTCAGGCTCACAGACACCCTGCCAGCAGCATTCATTAGCAGGAGACTTTCTTTCTGGCTAAATTTAACCATCCCGGTCTGCATCAACATGCCAGGTTTCTGCGGAAGGTTTTTTTTTTTTTCAATCAAAAACACCAAGAAAGCAATGCAGCATTGTCAGCATTATCTATCTATCTATCTATCTATCTATCTATCTATCTATCTATCTATCTATCTATCAACGTTACTGCGGCCACATTGTTCTCAGCAATTACACACTCTCAGCAACTCAAAATTTGCATACATGCTGCTTACACAACCCCATTGAAAGTGCATAATATTGCAAAAGGTCAGAAGCTTCAAGCCCCACAGAATGTTGCCATTTTGATCCTCTTTTAGCTACAGCTCCCTCATGATTGTTGACAGACAGAACAAATGATATCTACTTCACCATTCACCAAAGTTATAGAGCTTAATTCCATGTACTTTTCTCAAAATTCTGGCAGATTTGAAGCCAAATTTTGGAAAATACATGGCAGCAATTTTGGGAAAACCCACATTTGTTACAGTGACGTGAAACTGAGGCTCAGATGTCATGTGGTTTTGTTTACATTTGTTTGTCAAAGGGAATTCCCCAGAAACCACGTTGATTTGACAGAGGACAACACAATAGATACTATTTTCACTGTTGGGCCTCAAAAGAAGAAGAGAAGGGAGAAATAACAAAGGAAATAATTAGGAGGGGGGGTCATCAAGGATAATTCTGTATTGAGACAGGACAGTCACAGTCTTGAGCCCTTGATGAGCCAAGGTAAGTTTTTATTTATTTTTATTTTTTATGATTTCTCAGTCCTGAAAAGAAATTTCTTGTTGCACACTGCTTTGCTTCGGCTTTTTTTTTTCTGAAGAACTAGACCGATGACATGGTACAAAATCGCAGGGGCAAACAATTAAAGTAGTGGGGCTGACCCCAGAAGAACCATGCTTCAGCCATGGACAATTCTACAGGGGTTGCTCAATACCATGTTCACCTGATAACCTGTTCATTTATGTGAAGGACAATATCACCAAAAAGTTGTATATAAAAAGACGTTAACATGATTATATTATTTTCTCTCTTTTTAACAGTTATGATCAATAGTAGCATTTACCGTCATGCAGTGACGGTAGTCAATGCACTAGCATATACTGTATATATAAGCAGTTTGCTTCCATCCTGGTCATTTCTGTGTGGAGTCTGCATGGTTTCCCCATGTTTGTGTGGGTTCCAGCTTCTTCCCACCTCTTAAGACATGTAGGTTAGGTGAATTGGAAACTCTAAATTTAATAGGTGTGAGTGTGAATGTGTTTGTCTATATGTGTCGGCCCTGCAATAGACTGGTGGCCTTACCGCACCATTCGCCCAATGACCACTGGGATAGGCTCCACCCCCCCGTGAACACAGTTTACCAGTCTAAATTTTTTCAAATATGGGTATAATTCAACAGTATCAGGTGAATCAGTGACATTAAACATTGCAAAAGGTAATAAAATCAGTTTTATATGTTTTCCAGAACTCTTGCTCATTCTTCTCTATAGTCGCTTCTGTTATTTCGGTTTGACTTTGAAATCATTTGCCTGAGTATTGTTTATTTTTTGTGTACTGCATTGTCATAAACTCAAGGTAAATACAAAATCAACTTTAACATCACTTAAATTATTACATGGATAAACAGATGTGAATGCTCACTCACTCAGTCATGTAAGTGTACTTGATCTAAATTATGTCCAGTGTCTGGGGTTTTCAAAGTTGTCTGCAGTAGCCTATGCATAAATATTTATGAATTGCTTTTGCTCAGTGCACTACTTAGTAAATGAAATAAAGAGGTGTTTTTGTTTGTTTGTTTTTATACCAACAACAGGATTTCCCTGCTGCATGTTTGATTCAATGCGTACATGAACACATTCATTATCTGTCGTATTTTTCTTTAACACATATTTTCAGAAAATATGTGGAAGATGTAATATATGTATACCAAGGATCTAATATTTAACAGAATTGATGTCACTGGTTTGTGAAATGATGCTGCGGTCAAGGTAAAAGGCATGAAAAAATATGAAATAACCTATTAAAAGTGTAAAATGTAAACTATAAATATTATATATATATTAAATTGCCAACCTGAAAAAGGAAATACGTGAGACTAACCATAAAAATAGCAAGTGTTGCCATGTAAACTATGCAGGAGAGCAGCTGCATCCTGAAGACAAAATTGTAATAAAGTCAGCAGAAACATTTCAGAGCTACAATCAACCTTACCAGAGCGGACTGAGGCGTGGGTGCTCCATGTTGTGCATGGCCGCATCCCAAATGGGGATGACACATTAGAGCCACACCAAAATCCATCCGCATATGGTTTCAAACTGGGTGAACATTTTTCCAGTGACTTAAGTGTCAATCCTGTCACCAACCACTGCTGCGAGGTGACCCTAATGAGCATGTTTTGACAGTGGGAGAAAACCCATGGATACACTTGGAGAACATGCAATATCCACATGGAAAGGAGTTGAGCCCAAAATTATGACCTGCATAATGCCTCAGTAACCATGGAGCAACAGTGGAGGTAACGTCACCAAGCTCTCGATACCTGCTAATTAGTGCTAACAGTGCTAATATACAAATTACATAATACTAAAATTGCGCTCAACTGAAATACTGGAGCACAGACTTGTTAGATGGTCCATTAGTATAATTAACCTCACAGCAAGCCATAATATTTCAGATAATTGTAATAAAATGCTCAGAAAGGACAAACATGGTCGAGTCCACAGCGGCTAGCAGCCACTGCTAGCGGGCTCCTCGACCCAGTACACTAGCTGTCACTCAAAGTGACCACGCCCCTAATTATTCATAACTTTATAGCTTAAAAAGCTTAACCTGATGTGTTACATAAAAATTCACTCCCCATACAGTTATCAGGAATGGGAAAACTAGCTATGGAGACCAAAACTGTTTTTTGTACCAGGATTTCTGCTGTAAAGTTGGAGATTTTAACATGGGTGTTTATAGGGAGTGACTTGCTTTTGGAGCCAGCCTCAAGTGGCCATTCAAGGAACTGCAAGATTTGGCACTACCGTGTTGGCTTCACTTTTCAGCACGGGAGGTTGCAGCTTGGTTTCTAGCACTGTACACAAGCAACGTATATGCTAGTGCATGTACAGACCCTGCACTGACTGTTGCCTTCTAATACAAAATCGGTACACTCCACCCTTCATGCTGACATGAAGGGTGGAGTGTATCAAACAGCAGACAACATGCTCAGTGTTTGAGCAGGTACAGTGCCGATAAAAAGTATTCACCCCCTTGGTCTTTTACTTATTTTAATTTCTTTATGCCATTAAGAACACAAAAATAATTCAGGCTTCTCCATATTAAAATTTCTAAAATTATTTTCTTTAAACTCACACTGGAAACAAATCTCTACAACTTGATATAAATTAAATAAAAATATCTAAGCTGAAATGATGGGTTGCATAAGTAAA
The DNA here is from genome assembly GCA_900302635.1 of Chatrabus melanurus. NCBI lineage: Eukaryota > Metazoa > Chordata > Actinopteri > Batrachoidiformes > Batrachoididae > Chatrabus > Chatrabus melanurus. The sequence continues at coordinate 2,657 of OMMV01228434.1, read as the reverse complement.
GGCACCCTTTAGTATAACACAATAAAATCATCACTTTTACAGCCAGTTTTCTTTGGACAAGTCAGGGAATGAATACATGAACATTTCTAAGTCACTGGAGTGGAGCAGAGACGGATTTTCATACAACAAAATAGATCAAATCTAGGCTAGCATCTCCCATGTGCCTTCTGACAAACTGTAGCTGAACTTTCAAGTATGCACAATTTCTCCAGTCACATCCAAAGAAGACTATAACTTCATCAGAGTTGTCATGGGTGTCTTGTTGGCTTCCCTCACTAGTCTCCTTCTTGCAGGGTCACTCAGTTTTTGAGAACTGCCTACTTGACACAGGTTTACCATAGAGTACCATACTGTTTTTACTTCTTTATAATTGATGTGAATGAAGTCCAAGACATATTCAGTAGCTTGGAAATGTTCATGTTTTCATCCCTGACTTGTCTGACTGGCTGTAAAACTGATGATTTTCTTGTGTTATACTAAGGGGTGCCATTACTTATGCAACCCATCATTTTGGCTTAGATATTATTATTTAATTTATATCAAGCTGTACATAGATATTTTTTTCAGTTTGAGTTTAAAGGGGATAATTTTAGAATTTTAATATAGACAAGCCTAAATTATTTTTTGTGTTGTTTGTTTGTTTATTTGTCTCGAACAACAACAAACATAAAGGATTACAATACATAATACATAATAAATAAAGCACAAATACATCACTTAGTCTTCATTCGAATAAAAAACAAAACAAAAAAGAAATGTGTTCGAGAAGAAGCAGGTAGAAGCAAGAATGCTTATCGGGTCCTGCCCCTTTATCTGCTTTATATGTTAAAAGAAGACACCCCCTGTCCACAAGCAACATTATCTAGTTAAATTCTTTATTATTAATTGACTCATTAGATTTATTTATATTATTCACTAATTTCTCTAATAAGATGTATATTTTCCAGAAATAATTTGTTAAATGCAAAATATGAACTCAAATATAAATATAACAACTATGTAACTGGGTACATATATGTACATACATACAATTTATCAATAAATAAAGTAACATCCCTATACATATATATTTGCATACATATACATACACGTACATACATCAATACATATATATGTATATGTATATATTATATATACATATACATATATATGTATATGTATATATAATATATACACATACTTTTATTATCTGTATATCTGTATAATTCGTAGTATGTCCTTATAAGCAGAACCCCAAGTCAAGTACAGTTAAGCCCTCTCATCCCTGTACCCAGTAAAAATCATCTGTTTATATTTGGTTTTAAATTGGATGATGTTTGAACATTCCCCATTCAGACCATTCTACTGCTTAATATGGTAAATCTTTTCATTTTAGATTGAATACTGCGAGTTTTAAAATTCAGTGTTCCTCTCAAACTATACTCCCCATCTCCATCATGAAACATTATCTGTAAGTTCCTAGGTAATACATTTTTTTCTGATTTTATACATGAACAGTGCTGTTTGAAATTCTATAATGACAATGTATTTCAGATGTTAAGAATAATGAATTAGTGTGATCCCGAAATCCAACATTGTGAACAATTCGAATGGCTCTTTTTAGCAGTATAAACAGTGCATGTAGAGAACCTTTATAAGTGTTTCCCTAGACATCTGAACAGTTAGATAAGGTAAAATCAGTGAACAATACAGAATATGGAGTGATCTTTTATCCAGGAAATGTTTTGCTTTTGCCATAACTGTGAAACTTCTAGATAATTTAGTGTGGATGTGCTTAACGTGAGGCTTCCAGCAAATTTTGTCATCTACCACCACTCCAAGGAATTTAGTTTCATATATTCTTTCTATGTTGACACCCTGTATCTGTATCTGTGCCTGATTATTAACTCTGCTGCTGCCAAACACCATAAATTTTGTTTTGTTCAAATTTAGTGATAACTTATTAATGTCAAACCATAATTTTATTTTGACAAATTCTGAAGTGATTGTGTCCAAAAGTTGCCGTATATTCTCACCAGAACCCAAAATATTTGTGTCGTCAGCAAATAAGATAAATTTGAGTAATTTTGATATTTTACATTGATGTCATTGATATAGATAATAAATAGTTTAGGGCCTAACACTGGCCCCTGGGGGACGCCACAGACAATGTCCAAACATCTCGATTGATATTCTCCCATCTTCACAAATTGTCTCCTGTTCTTCAGATAACTTCCAAACCCATTTCAAAGCTAACCCCCTAATCCCATAAAGTTCTAATTTGTGAAGTAGTATTTCATGATTTATTGTGTCAAATGCCTTTTTTAAATCAATACATACCCCAACTGCATATTTCTTTTTGTCTATGGAATTTGTGATTTCTTCAATGAGTTCTGTTAAGGCTTGCGATGTTGACCGGTTACTTCTGAATCCATATTGACTGTCAGAGAGTAAATTGTGCTTATCTATGAAGTTCTCAAGTCTGTCATTGAAAAGTTTTTCTAAAATTTTCGAGAATTGTGGAAGAAGAGAGACAGGTCTGTAATTTGTGAAGTGAAAATCTCCAGTTTTGTACAGCGGAATAACTTTGGCTATTTTCTTGCTATTGGGAAAATGACCAGTTTGAAATGAGAGGTTAAAAATGTGTGTTGGTGGTTTAGAAATGCCAACAATTACAT
>OMMV01228423.1:0-11408 GCA_900302635.1 Chatrabus melanurus | reverse complement strand
GCTTTCTGTGGCTCCCTGCTCGGACGGGCTCTCTCCACGGGCCGGGATGACGCCGGGAGGACGCTTGCTGAGCGGCAGGTGTGCGGTAATGAACTACTTATTTCTCACTTTCCCCGCGCGTACCTGTAACTTCTGCAGAACTAATGTGGCGCATAGTGTCACACGTCGTGAATTTTGAACATGCTCAAAATTTTTTGACGTCCTCTGCGTACAACAACGCGTGACCACGTGCTTAAAACGACAACTACTTATGTGTTACGTACCCCTGACTATTTTCAACGTGCACCACCGTGTTGGGAAAAAAAAAAAAAAAAAAAAAAAAAATCACATACGTGGGCATACGTTTCTGCAAAACGTCACTGTGTGACAGGGCCTTAAGCGCCTTGTGATTTGAGTTTTCAGTGGTTACCATCAGGCTTGAAAAGATTCTGGAGGAAACACTGAGTGCCTGCTACTGAAATAACATCGATCATCTGGTTGAAGAGACATTGTTTGAGGAAGTTTTGGAAGGAAAATTGGTCCCAAAATGAAGCATGTACAAAAAGTGGAAGTCTGCGTGACAAAGTAAAGACCAAGAAGAAGCAGGCAGGAATTAAGTTTCTATGCTGAGCTGCTCTCCATTTGCATTAAAACAATGGGACACAGTCCAATATCAGGCAGACTCCAATGTGTGGAACGCACTCAGCTACCACAGTTTAGTGTGGCTCAAATGTGTGTGTGTGTTTTAAAGTATAATCAAAGCCTCAGCTTTGACAGATGGCCCATGTATTATTTACACTGCCAGTGTGGTGAAATACATTCGGTGTTCATGCACACAAACATATCTCCAACCCCGTAAATTGGACCTGGACTTCTAGACATTTGTGACATTATTTTTATAATAGAAAGAAATTTCATTGCTTTTGAAGCCGTTCATCACTTTAAATGGTTTTAAAAAAGGCAAAGATGACAATTGTGAGACAAATTATTGGCATTGACATTCAAAGTAGAATGAGTTTGTGTGGTTGCAGCAGACACTCCATGTTGATTAAGTTAAACTACAATACATACACCCACATGGCCATTTCAAGTTGTAGTAGATATATCACTGTGAGGTCTGGAGCTTTAAAATAATGTCTGGCTGAAATCTGTAGGTCGATTACAAGAACACAAACAATGAGCATGGAAGTCTGAGAGCACGTCTTGACTGTTTACTAACCAAAGACTGTTGGACCACTCGTCAAAAAATAGGCAGTTTCACAATAATAATGGGCATCGTACAAATACATACGTGCATTGTGCAAAGCCCAGTGCAACTGTCACTGCTAGATTTCACCTGACACAGGTGTCATTTTTACATCCTGTGCCCACATCCTCTAACAATACCACTTGTACTGCTGAGTGTGGTGGTCTAAAAATGAGGTGTGGTTGGGTGCAGAGCTGATGTGTTGATATCTTCAGTCACGAGAAAGCGTTTGCACCTTCCACCACCAAAAACCAGGTCTGAAGCCCAAGATTGTCTAGCTCTGTACAAAGAGTCGATGTGCCTTTCATAAGCTGTTCCACAGCTCATGTACACTCGGACTGGACATATCGTCGTTAGTCACCTGCAATGGTGTAATATTAATTTGACAGCATATGATGACCACTGTGGGCAAAGATAACAGGAGGAGGGAGAAAAAGAGAGCAGTTTCTTCCTCCCTCGCATGAGATATGTGACACCCATCCATCCCTTTTCTGAACCCACTTATTCCAGTTCAGGGTCAACAGGGGCTGAAGCCTATCCCAAAAGAACCAGGTCGGAAGCAAACCCGGGACCTACTGATAAACAAAATAAGAGAAAAACACTCAAGGGAGAAAAAAAAAATCTCACCTTGCTGCAGGCTTCTCCTCAAGGAGTTCTGGTGGCCGCTGTCCACTGTGTGGTCATAAATGTTGGAGTTTATCCATTAACAAACCAGAAGTCCTTTCACTTGTGTCTACTTCCTTGATACCAAGGAACAGACACAAGTGACACCAGTTTAAAGGGTAGAACAGATGCCACTCCGATTGATTGATGTCATGTTTGCACTTCAAAACCCCCCTGAATTATGGACATTGGTAAACCCAACCCTACTGTGCACAGCACCCGGCTTTGCACTGTGCACATTGCATTTCCTACTACTTACATATCAAATTGCACTACTACACACCCAAAATGAGCTTGTGCCCTCTGCACAAGTCCTTTTTGCAAAAGTCATTAAAATAGGATCAAATGACTTTTACATTATTTAGAGCTGTATGAGGGACCAGTGGTCTTGTTTGAGTTAACTAGTTTTGTCAGCACTTAGTCCACTGAGTTTTAACTTTTCCAGTGTTTATTTCATATTTCATTAATTTTGTTTCCCTTTTTCCAAGGTTCAAACTCACCGTGATCTGTATGACTGTTCAAGCCACCAATGGCACCTGACCTCCACACCTACTGCCTATATGTTAATCATCCTTCACAATTTAATCACTTGTTGCAGTCTGGCAGGGCGTGTTGACTGACCATGTTCCTCACCCTTGTTTTCCATCACGATACCCATTCTTGTGATTTGATGCCTTCCTGCCTTTAGGACTTTGCCTTCAAGTCTATCTCTGTTGAATAAGCCACTGCCTGCGACCTTGCCCTCTCTTCTGCCCCCACTGATTGGTTCGTCAGTCAGCCAACCTTCGCATGAACTCTGGCCAAGTTGTGAGCACACCCATGTCTGTTGTGGTTGCTGATCTCTAAACTATTGAAACGAGCCCAATCTGCATCTTTGTTTGCTTCCGGTGCCACCTTATCTCTGGGTCCCAATCATCTTTAGCAGGTAACATTATCCCACACCAGGTAGTCCTGATTTGTTCAGGTACACACGTAAACCTGGCTAGAGTTCTGAGTACTCCATGCAAACATGGTCTCAAATGTACGCAGGCTAGCTGCTACTGAACATCCTGATCAGAGAGGTTGTGTGATCTTGTTTCCTCAAATCGCTGTAGTTAAGTCTCCCACAGGAGATAAATAGTTATCACAGAGTAAAGTCTGTTAGAATACTACAGTCCGTGTCACAGGACCTTAGTTATGTATTTAACTTATATTTAGATCCCTCATTAACTCCTCCATCTGCTGCACCAGTTGGGATTTTTCAGCTGCAGATGAAACTGAAATTATATACGGCGTTATACAACAGCAACAAGAACATCATTAGTTAACGCAGCCGCTGCAGGAGTTTTCTCTCTCTCATGAAAATATTTCACATAACAGAAAAGCTCGTTAGAAGGCAGTGGATCATATCATAATGTCAGTACCCTGCTACATCCATTGTTAACTCAACCAAAGTGGTCACTCGTCAGGCATTTATTTTTTGAGCAGAAAACCAAATGGAGATGCTATACAATGCTAAACAACAGCAAAAAGAACCTTATTTGTTTAACCCTGTCAAACTTATGCACTTTTTGGAGCAAGTTCCTCCTAAATGACACCCCCCTAAAATAAAGGCCAGTTACTCTAGAACATGTGATAAATGGCATTTACTTTTTAATCAACTGACTGAAAACCTTTCAAAAAGAGTTGGCATCAAGTTCAGACATTCTCCCAGACTTATGCCACAAAATGGACCCCATGACTCTCCCTCAGACACACACACACACAATTTCCACATATTGCAAAAAAGCCTACAGTGTCATTTGTTTTTTTTTGTTATGGGCATCTGTAAGTTTCACCATGAAAACCATCATTTGAAATATACTTTATGTGCAGGGCTCCATGCCTGCTGCCATGGTTCAACAAAAGCTGTTTTGGCCACAACCCAGCAACCAAATCTTCTGATACTCTAGTGTCAAATGACAGAGAAGGACTTTCAAAATTAAAGCCTTCCTATGTTGAGGTTTGAGTACAGACATAACCCCAACACAGAGAACCAGACAGGATGGAGCATATATAGTTCTTTTATCAAATACCAGGGACAATCCAAGGTCATGCAAAGGTGACCAATCAGCGAGCAGAGGCGTCCATGAAGGTACAGTCAAAGACAGTCCCAAGGTTCAGGCCAGAGATCAAAGGATATAAAAACACACTCAGGCAATGGTATCCAAAACAGCAGGCTCAAAGGAGAATTCAAACTGGGAATGCAAAAAAAAATTCAATCATGAGGAAGCAATAACCCATACTGGTCCTCACAGGAAACACAGCAGATGTATCAGCACAAAGAAAAACGAAAACAGGGTTTAAATACACAGGGAGGTGATTAATGGAAACGAGACACAGTTGTGAGGATAAACAGGAAGAAAGCAAATGAAAAGAGACAAAGGAAGACTATGTCAAAATAAAACAGGAAGTGAACTTATAGACAGAATTGAACCAGAACTAAATAGACACTTAGAAATGAACCAAAATAGAGAACACAGAGAAATAAATCAAAACAGAGAACAATATAAATTAACCAAAGCTGAGAGCACATCTACAACAATGGAATCACACCACAGGACCCAAGAGGGAAGCAGAGGACAGAGACAGACATCAGGATCATGACACCCAGAAGTGACAATAAGTGACACGGTTTGCTTCAGGCTGGAGGCTACAGTTTGCTTTTGCTGGATTTTAATTGGGATTAATGCGTCATAAAATGTCGTGCTTGGGCTAATTTTGTTCTGGGGAAGGTAAGCTCACAAACATTACTTCAGTGGAGGTGGATCAGCCTGTAGACCACTCTAGTTTTAAAGAGTTAACAAAGCAATTGCACAGTTAAACACACCCAACAGTTACTTCACTAGGTACATCGGTTCAACCTGCTGAGAAAGTCCATAAGTAAGTCCGTAAGGGTCTGCTCTCCATAAGAAAGTAAATATGTCCTGCAGCCTCACTGAAAAATATGAGCTTTGAATTGTCACAAATATGCAAAGAATCATGCGTTAAACCCCACCCACAAGCATAGCTATCTGAGTCTGCACTCATATGTTCATTTGCATTCCAGACTGATGAATAAAACTGGGGTTATTTGTGCTCACTGGATTTGAGGTAAGTGAAAAGAAACTTGCCATCTTTTAGGGCGGGAGTGTTTAAACTTTCTACATTGACAAAATATGGACATACACCCACTGGCTACTTCATTACATATGTTTCTTGAACTGTTCATTCAATCAACTATCTAATTAGCCAATCAGATGGCAGAAACTCAATGAAATTTGGTATGTAGGCATGGTCAAGAGGATCTGCTGAAGTTCAAAGCATCAGAATGAGGAAGTAAGGTGATTTAAGTGACTTTGAATGTGGCAAGGTTACTGATGCAAGACAGGCTTTTTTGAGTCTTTCAAAAACTGCCGATCTACTGGGCTTTTCATACACAACTTGAAAAAAAAAGCCTGAAAAAAAAAACCATCCAGTGAATGATGGTTCTGGGCAAAAAAAATGCCTTGTTGATGGCAGAGGTCAGAGAAGAATGGACAGACTGGTTCAAGCTGATAGAAAGACAACTCAAATAACTTTACAACATTACAACCAAAAGAAGAAGACCTCTGAATGCACAGCACACTGAACCTTAAAGCAGATGGGTTACAATAGCAGAAGATCACACCAGGTGCCACTTCTTGTCAGCTAAGAAGAGGAAACTGAGACGACAGTGGGTATGGGCTCATCAAAATTGGACAATAAATGCTTAAAACAATGTTGCCTGATCTGATTAGACTTGATTTCTGCTGAAACATTCAGATGGTTAGTTCAGAATTTGACATACAAACACGAAAGCATGGCTGCATGCTGCCTTGCATCAACAATCCAGGTTACTGTTAGTGGTTTAATGTATGTACGTCGAAACAAGCAGCAGTATTATAGAGTCCGATGAGGTCAATAGCCACTTCAGCATTTACTCTATTCCAGTTTGTGTATGGTTATACATAACATTGTGCCACTTTATCAGTGAAAGTTTCAAAGGAGATTCTTTGGTACCGCTGGAGTGCGTTTCACTGACATGATCAAGCATGCAGGTGCCTCATTGTTGAGGAACCAAGTGTCTGGAGAAGGCCAAGGGGCCTCACTGTTTCACATGGCTGCAATAGATAGACAGTTACATTTGAGAGATAGGGATGGATGAGTTTTCTGCCTGGGTGGTTGCCATATGGGACCCAGGTTGGTTCTGTAGTGTGGTGCATGCAGTGGTGCGCAGGCACCAGTGTAAGCACCCACACTTGATCTGACCTGATTGAAAGGGGCAACTGACAGGTGGGCACTGAAACTACACTTTAGCACTGATTTTCCTACAGTATTGTTTGGGGTGTCATACACTTACTAAATTACACGACAGCCTGTATTTTTCTTTGAATTTATGAGGATTAAGGGCTGTATGAAAGTGAAAAAAAAATCACGATCATGGAAGCACTGTAGTGTCCTAGGCATGACGACAAACTATATCTGGGACTGCAGGCAATTCTCACAGCTTCACTCTGTGATTGATGACAGCCTCACAGGTGACACTCCACTGGTTATGGGTCATTTCATTGTGACCAATGGCACTGACGGCTGGTTCCGAGGACTGAATCAGTGCACATGGATCTGGCAGCCAAAATGGCTCAGCACTGAGCCATTTTCACCGTGGCTTGACTTTACAAAAAGAAGGGGACTACCACTAGTTGGATATTGTTTTAAGCATCCACACTGGCAGTGCTGGACATAGCATTCTAATAGTGGTGGTGTAACAAAGGAGATCATTCATATACTTATAGGAAGACATTGGAGACTACTCCAGATTTGCAGAGTCTATAGAATTATTGTAGCTTCCCAAAGGATTGAGTTGAATTCCTGAAGACGTCTGTCTGCTTGGTGTTCCAGTTTTAATCCGGCTAATCTTCAAGATCAGATTGTTTTGACAAAGGCTGCATGTAATATGAAAGGAGCACTTGCAAACATGGACACAACAAATGACTCAAATGGAATGTGGAATTTTCTTTCATGACAAGACCATGAAAGCTGACATGGATTGTGTCAGAGTCACCAGTGTTCACAGGAGGAGGAGGTGTTTCATTTCTGAGGGCATTCTGAATACCACCCACCAGTCATAGTGCATGACTTGGTGGAAATTCCAGGCTGTATAAACAGCAGAGAAAGTGGGTTGTGATGGCACTGATGGTAGACAAGGTGGTATTTGCAGGTGGCAGAGAAAGCAAAGCACTCCCTTCCATCAAGCCTACACGCCGTGTCATTGCAGTCAATGGTCATATGATGGCATGGCCCTGACAGATGACTCTGCTGTGCTGTCCTGTTGATTCTGCTAATTTGAGCAGTTGTATAAGGCTGATGTTCCTGAAAGGATGGTGAACTCCAGTGACAGAGTTCTGGTGGCTAATCTGCCTGTCAGCTACAAACCACAGAGTCTCAATGAGATTTCAAAGGTAGTGAAACAGCTGAGGGTGGTTAAAGCTGCAGGGATCTGTGGTTTCAAGGCTGAACTCCTTGAGGTTGGTGGAGATGCTCTTCTGGCATTGCAAGTAATCTTTGCTTCTTTTTGGGAGACAGGTATCATATCAAGAGACTGGAAGAAAGAACTTGTCCATTTCTAAAAAGGAAAGGGTCATGGTCTGGATTGACACAACAACAGGGGTATTACACTGCTTTCTGTGCTGGGAAAGGTGCTTGCTAGGATTGCTCTTAACAGGATTCAGTCACACTTCGCTGCTGCTCAGCAACCACAGCAGTCTGGGTTCATGCCCAAGAAGTCAACCATTGACTGCATCCTAGCTCTGTGACGACTCAATGAAATCAAGCATGAATATTGGCAGTGCTGCTTTGCAGGCTGTGTTTATTCTCATAAATCATTTGATTTGGCTTATCAGGCTGCTATATGGGACTTCCTGAGAATTCACAGAATCCCTAGTAAGTTGCTGGGCATCATAGCTGGCCTAGATGCAGGCATTGTGAGTGCTGTGTAGAGTGAAGGAAGAGTCTCTGGACTTCTTCCCAGAGAGCTCTGGGGTTTGTCAGGGATGTGTTCTAGCTCCTACTCTATTCTATGCTTGCATGGACTGGGTGTTGGGTAAAGTCATGGAATCCAGCAACTTGGGTGCCTTTCTTGGTGAGGAATGGGTCACTGGTCTTCACTTTGCGGACAATGCTGGGATATTTGTGGAGTCAATAAATGCCCTGACTACAACACCTGAGAAGCTCACCAAGCGGTTGGAGTGTCTGTGGTTTGTGACTGTAGTGGATCAAGACTAAGATCCAGGCTTTCAATGACTTGCTGGACTCAGTCATCAGGTGCGTATCTCTTTGTGGTGAAAGTGTTGAACCTGCTTATCTAGGCAGTGATTCACATATCTGGGACCTTGGCCTTTGAGACTGAGAAATGGTTGGGAACAGTTTATGAAGTTAGGAGGTTACAGGACAGAGGTGTTTGGCAAAGTCAATTCTTTTGCAGGAGAATGAAAATCCGAGTATTTAGGGTCCTGTGGCTTCCAATCTTGCTGTATGATTGTGAGACCTGGACACTAACCACTGGCCTAAGGTGAAGACTAGATGTCTTTGGTTCGAGAGATCTCCAGAGAATCCTTAGGTACTGCTGGAATGCCTTTGTGTGGCCATCTGGCGTGTTTCTCTGGGTATGAGGTGGGGCACAGTTTTGAGGACCCCAGCAAGTTGAAAAGGCAAAGGGGACACTTGGCTGCGACAATCTGATGCTTACATTTGGGGATGGATCGGTTGTTTGCCTGGGTTGTTGCCCAGGATGGTTCTGCAGTGTGCAGGATGTAGTAACATTTGGCACCAGTGCATGCTGTCAGACCAGCTTTAACCTGATCTGAAACATCTATAGTCTATTTAATACAAATTCAAAGCAAAAACAATACAGTGAATAGTCACGCTATTTGGATTAGGAATTTGGCGATTGTGAATTAATGTCTGTTTATGATAAAATCTTTATTGGAGAGAATCAGTCGATATTAAATGGAAGAATTACAACTGTGACAAAAAGACTCAATGTGACTAATATCTGAGAGCAAAATGAAAAATCTGATAAACATCCATCTTTTCTGTATGAATTTATGATTGAGGCTGAAAAATCCAGTAAAAGAGCATCCACAGCTCCCCAGAGTCTTCCAGTGTGTATGGATCTGGTCTAACCCATGGCAACAAGACAAACTGCATCAATATAAGATCACTGTTTAGTTTATAAATAGTTAACTGAATGGAAATGTAGTCTTAGCTGCATTTTCAGCCTCATTCAACCACGTTTTCCCTATTTACCGTTATATTCAAGGTCTGACATGTTTTATGTCAGTGAGATATGCATCTGAATTCATATTCATATGAAGCATTGCTGCTTCAGACACATGAATTTGTAATTCCACAAAAAAAAAAAAAAAATCAGATGATGTTTGAATTACGTATTGGATGTGGGATTTTTTTGATTACACACTGCCGCTGCTTATGGTGTGATGCGCATGTGGTGCCCACAGAGGGACGAAATGTGACATTTACCCAGACAAGGTGTCAACACGGAGGCTTAACAGCACACTTCTGCTGCCATTCGACATCTGTGCTTCAAATGTGAGGCTTAATCACAGCATCTGTTGACATTAAGACAGGATTGAATATTTATTCACAGTAAACAAATGCACACAACAAAGAGTGCCAAAAATCTTGTAGGGCTTAAAGATAATAAGGATTAGATTAAGGAGCGTGTGCTCAGTAACATGTCACTGCATCCCTGTGGGGATGACATCTCAACGCCTTCTGTGGTTTCAAACTCGGCGCAAGGAACTGGGCTTCACTGGAATTAAACCCACAGCTAACTTCCTCAGAGTAATAACTACTGCTCCACCATCCAGACTATTTTATTTACTGATACTGATTTGAAATAGGAAAACATTGATACTGCTTTTTAAAATCAAAAATCTGTATAATGGCCAATATTAAACTGATGAGGAACTCTACTGTATGTGGAAGATAACATGATACTGTATACAAACACACTTGTTAATGATTCATAGGGGGCTCCAGGATTCAGCTTGATGGCGCTGGAGTCGTGGACTGTCACCCGCTTCACGCTACGGACTCCAGAGATAAGCAAGCAGAGATAGGCTTATATTATTGGTACGGTAGTACCAATACACAGGAATGGCACGGATGTGCCTATCATGCAATGCAAACAATTCACAGCAGAAACTGAGCACTTGGCTTTAAAAATAATGAGGTCTTATTCGCTGGTTTCTCTATCCAACGAGCCTAAAAGCATGCCTAGAAACTATCCCTAACATACTTTAATAAACATTGAAAAAAGTACCATTTCTCCATCTTCTTCTTCTTCTTCTTCCGCTTTGTTCAAGCATAGCTCATCAATGGTTCACTTTCAGAAACTGCTCTTGGTGCAAATCAAAGCCAACGATTCCTAGCTAGCTCCTTTTGCAATTAATTCTTAGATATTTGCACGTTTTGGGTACATGCAGGAGAGAAAACTTCTCTCCCAGTTCTACAGTAGTGTTGTGGTGTTTATGAATGATCCGATTCTTTTGAATGGCTCTTTCATATGAACGATTCACGAATCGCATTCAAAAAAATCAAGTCGTTGGAACAATCCAATTCTTTTGAACGGCTCTTTCGTATGAACGAAGTGAACAGAGCCCTACTCAGCTGGGAGCCGTTCATCTTATCAATCAGTTTGCTGAAGTTTCACTCATTGATCTATATTACTGGAATGGACAGACGTGGCTTTCGGGTGTGCAACAGAGTTGCTAAGTGTTGAACAAGAGACCAGGAAGGAAGATAGCAGATCCTATTCAGTGTGAATTGTACATGGTTAAAGCCAGATTAGCAACATTTTTTTCAGCATGTAAGCAAATCAATATCTGGTTCGAGATGACGACATAATAAGTGCCTGACGTGATAGCTCAATTTGTAGAGCATGTATCTCATCATCCAAAGCTTGCTCGTTCAAATCCCATATGAAGCCCAAAGCTTTTATTTAAAAGATATTGGTGAATTAACCAAAGTTGTTATGACATTTATTCGGTAACAATGAGCACAGATTAATAACAAATTAACAGTATAAAATGCAGAATTTGAAAGTATTTAAAACTGGACAAGTGTTTCATTAAACTCCTCATGTGTTTAGTACCCGTTAGCTCCAGTAGAGGTTCTACTTTAACTATATCCATAAAGTTCTCTCTGTCGGCCTCCGGCCACAACAGTGCTAGCACAATCATAATATTACAATGATTTATATTCATACATGTCACCTTGTAACATGCACACACAAGAATGTGTAATGTGTGTACACTATATTTTACCACATTTACACAAATGACCAATATTTATGTAATTGTGCACATGTGACATATGCCATTCCAAACTTGTTTACTTGCTTGTTATGCTTTGGCCATTCCTGTGTCCATGTTACATTTATAATGTTTTATTATTTGTAAGATATAGGAATCAGTGAATG
>OMMV01228421.1:0-10394 GCA_900302635.1 Chatrabus melanurus | reverse complement strand
TTGTCAATATTTTGCCACCGCTAAGTTAAAGCATTGTTAATGTCGTTAACGAAATATATGACGAAAAATGTTCGTCAACGACCTTTTTCCATGACTAAGACGAGATGTTGACGAGCTAAAAATAGATCTTTGACAATAAAAACTATGACGAAATGTATGTTTCGCTTTCATTAAAGAGACTGAGACAGGACTAAAATGTTAGTGCCGATGCGGACGTGATTTAAAAAAAAAAAAAAAAACGCGCGCCGCGCTGAAAGCTTTAAAAAAAGATTTTATTTCATTCAACTTTCCTTCAAATATGTACCAAAAGTGTTTCTGACGGACGGCCTATGTGCTGTAAATGTCTCAACATTGCGTTTGCCACATTTCTGCTGTGTTGGCATTTTACAGGAAGTCTGCATACACAACGATTGCGTATTTCCGGTTATTGTGTGAAAGGTCCATAGTCTGGCAAAGGTGCGCTGAAGAGCCAGGCCTGATATACTGCCAGAGGTGATGAGCAGCAACCACAGGTGTTCCCAATGAGCAGCTCCACTGATGAAGTCAGGAGGAACCAGCACAGGGAGAACACATACCACAAAAAAACAGGAACCATAGCACATTAATGAGTCTTACATTAAAAGTACCTGTAAAGTGAAATCCAATCTGTGTTTTGAATTTGTCAAACCACAGAAAAACATGTTATTAACCACCCAGCTGAAATTTAATGATTAAAAATATCGCTAAGTATATAAAATTAGTTTTCAAAATCATGTAAAAATCAGCAGCATTTCCTGTCTCGCTGCTCTCAGACTTTGGGGGCATCTCGGCTTAAGGCACCGAAACCACGCCCAATCACGTGGGGAGGGTGTGGGCCAAGTTTTTTTGTTTTTAAAAAAAAGCTTTATATAACAACACGGAACATACAAACACTCAGTGAGAAGAAATAAACTTTCCATAGTAGACTACAATGCACCATTTGAAAGTAAACAAAAGAAATAAAACAAACAGGGGGATTAGTACAACCGTTGTCTAACGAGACTCAAAGTTTGAGCGGGTTGACCAGAGATTATTTTTTCTTCTACTTCTTGCTTAATGGCAGTTGGCAACCAGTGTAAAAGGTGCATTACCACCACCTACTGCTCTGGAGCAGAGATTCAAATCAGCTCTAGCTTTATATAGGCGTATGCAAATGAAACCGCAGTGCGTAATGCGGTTCAGTTTAAGCCACCACCCAAAAAAAAAAAAAAAAAAAAAAAAAAAAAACATGGTTCAACACATTTTAACATATGATCTAACATGTATAATGTGTTTTGAAGCAAATCTCTGAATTTGCTTTACAGGCACTTTAAACAACATTCAGGGACTTTGAGAAATGATTCCATAAAACCTCATTTCAGTAATTAAGTGAAAATCGAGATTTTAGTGATTTCATGAAATCTCAAAGTGAAACTGACTTAATGTGAAATCTGATATTACAATCTCACTGTAACACACACACACATGCGTGCATGTAGCACTGTATTAAATTAATAAGACAATATCAAAGAAAGTGAAATAAACTGTTGGTCTGCAATGAATGTTACATTCGTACATTGGAATGGTAGCAGGTATTTCAGTTGGAGAAAATATGGCATGTCACTGACAAACACACAAAAAAGAATTATTGTTTAAAAAAAAACGTCTGTCAAGTGTGCAGCTTCATAAGCAATGAAAACGTGACAAATGAGGAACAGGCGTAGTACACATTTGAGACATATCAGAAAGAAAGGAGAACTACTCAAAGATGAGTGTAGCTGTATGAAACCTGCAAACTCATATTGTCTTCGTGCAGAGGGCCATGGCGACATTTGTCCATAAAGACGAACCTGAGATCTCTTTGGAATATGCAAACCTCCGTAAACCAGAGAGGAATTCTTCCTTAAAGAGCCGGCGTACTGCAGAGTCTGGCGAGATCGAAATCCTACTGCTCATATCATTTATTGACACATCCATTGTGTACCGTACCCCAGGCAAAAATGGAAGCAGCCAAAAGAATCACAATTTAGTCAAGAATCAACTGTGGTCAAATTTATGAGCATCCGTTAAGTTTTAAATTGTCCGCTCCTAAATAGATATAATTCAGAATCCCAAGAGAAAATCTGACAATGTCTGTAAAAGCATATGCAACTATTATTGCAGATATGCTTTTTTTGCAATTTTATTTACTTGCATCCAATTGTGTTGACCATTTATATGTTAAATTCTTTGTTTTTTATGGCAGTATTTACACCAATTTGTAGGGGTGTGCATCTCTCCCTTATAAAATTAACCAATATGTATCTGGATACATGGGATACAATATGATTAAGGAACAATACTTTTCATTATGGAACAATTAGATTCAATGCAATGTGATACGACGCAATCCGATACAATTCTTTGGTTAATGTAGACATTTTCCATGATAAATTAGAATAATCCAAAAGTGGCATTGCTCACCTTAAAAAAACATTTTTCAAGAAAAACCAGGTAATTCTTCAGGTTTTTGCTACAGCACCTTGGCGCTACCTCTGCTTGCCTTTTATTCACCACTGGGGGCAGCACCACATACAGTAGCAGAAGGTGCAGCATAGAAACCCAGAAGAAGCCAGCTACTGCTAGTATTGTATAAATAGCATAACTTTCCCATTCTGAACTGGCAGGACAGTATTAAATTGTGAACAAAACATAAAAGTTTAAACAGGTACATTTATCCATGATAGCGCCTGCCATTATCAGACATGTTGATTTTGTTTTTACTTTGCAAAACTTAAATGTTCCTGTGACCAGTTTTGCGAGAGCCTCACGATGACTTTTTAACTATTATGAAAGTTGAGGTAGCAGTGAAACAATTTTAATTCAACTGATTTACAACATTAAAGTCAAGCCATCAACCATGTATCAATGTAGTTGTATGTATTACTTTAAAATCGATTTCTGATTTGCATCAATTAATTGTTACACCCCTACTAATTTGGCATTTTAATTTTCCTTTACCTGTCAAACCACTTATTTAACTAAAGATTGGATCAATTTTAAAATAAACATCGATTCAAGAAAGTGTAGCCTGTCCTTTTGAGCTGACCAAATCCCTTATTTAGTACACATTGCATTCCACAAATTCAATAATTTGGAGTAATATGCATATTTTAATCACGATGAGGTTTTGTACATCTTTAGATTCTTTCGCCCACCAGACCTATGCTATAATGGTTTGAGTTCAGATGTGAGAAAAACGGCCAGGAGTAAGTCAAACTGGGTTCTTTAATCAAAACCAAGTTCAGTCCAGAGTCATGCATGGGCAATCAGTTGAACAACAGAGGTGTCGGTGAGGGAGCAGGTAGATGGGTAAAACATAGAACAAGCTGAGAGTCGAAACACAGAGAGCAAACATACCAGGAAAAAGTCCAATAATCGGCAGGCAGAGTTCAGGAAACAGAAGAAGTTGCGTAAGCTGATAGCAGGATAGCAAACACAAAGAATATAAGTTACTTGTAGGTGCGACAAGGAGGACTCGCACACAGAATAAAAGGAACACAGACAAGAGTCTGGATTGAAAGTAGTCTTCAATACGTTTTGCAGAGCTTTACAGGAAAAAAAAAGGTGTGCAAAAGTGCAGACGTTTCAGTCCAATGTGGACTTTCCTCAGTGTAAAATGAGGCATGCATAGAGTCTCCCTATATGTGGCTTACTGAACAGGTGCAGCTCATCACTGATTAAGATCTTGATTGGGCACCAATGAAGCCAAACAGTTTGAATCAGATTAGGCATGACCACATCAAGATTTTTTTTTTAAATTCCCATAATATCAACACATTCTCATATTGATTTTACATACAAATGTTAATTTTTACACTACAACAAGACAATAAAATGAATTCACAACAAACAGGTCATAGCTAATTCTTCATTTAAACCAGAGGTGTCAAACTGATTCCAGAAAGGGCCAAGAGGGTGCATGATTTCTTTCATGCACCCTCTTGGCCCTTTCTGGAATCAGTTTGACACCTGTGGCATAAACAATAACTGAAACACACCACAGGACACCAGACGGAGACAGAAGACAGAGACAGACATCAGGATTGTGACATATGCTTTCGAAATGAAAGAAACTGTCAAATAAGCTCATTTCAAGCTACATGTAACTTCAAAACCACACACATTGAGAGAGAGACATTCATACAAAATCCTTTCTGCAGCATTGTGTGAACTTGTGACCGTGTTAATTTGAGTTTTATATCGTGACCAGTGTGAAGTAATCAAACACTAACAGTTTACTTCGCTGCTTTAGTACATTTCTATGTGGAAGCGCTACCTGCTCCTAATCCCTTATCTATCAAGCATCCAGCAGGTGGCAGACGTCTACTGCATATTCATCAAGCAAAACAAATTTGCTTTTTGCAACAATATGGTGCATTAAAGTTCCCCAGATTTTAATGAATTTATCCTCAACATATGCCCTTTTAATTTGGGCAGTTACAAGAAGATTACATTCCATTAGTAATACATTACACTATTACATCTATTGTTTTTTGGCTTATTGTGTTAACAAACTGGCAGGGATTTATCTTTCCACTCATTACATGTTACATGGTATATGCCTCGCCTTTTCCAAAGCCTAGCAAAAAAAAGTGCTATGTAAAAGGCTTTTATTATTCAGTTTGACTCCTTATTATTGTTTCAAGCAAAAAGCAAAAATCCACAAGTTCCTTTTTCAAATATTGACCGCTAAGTTGATCAACACTTTTGTCACGACTATGGAAAAACCCAGATAACTCACCCACACTTTATAAATACTCTGCGTGCATATGTGCACGTCTGTTTGTGTGGTTTCTACACACAGGAAATAAACTGTACATGCTGGTGGGCATGGGATTTGGGCTCCTGTGCATCCTGCAAGTTGCTCTCAACATTTCTCTCCGCCTTGCTCACTGTGAGTTGACTTACACTGACAACACTGACACTCACCATCTGATTATTCTTAGAAAATGTTACTTGCCACCACACAAGCTATAATTCACTGTTTTTGTGTTGGTAACAGTGATTTGTGATGCTGTCTGTTGTGGCGTACTGCAGGAGAATTTGTGGTTGGCCCTCTTTCCGAGAAAGGGATCGAGTTTGGGGAAAGTGGTAAATCACCACAAAAGAAGGGGACTTTCTAATTTTGAGTTTGTTTTTGATATTTTCTTTAAATTACATTAATGACAAGTGAGTTGCAGAACTTTTTTTACACCCCAGTGATTGTTAGGTCATAGGTACCATTTTCACTGACTGATTTTGGCTCACACAAGTGCTGTGGTTGTGTCTTCGTAGGTGTGTTTGCTGTGACTTCTGTCCTTCAAGAATACACAGTCACTGTTGCTGCGTGCATCAGTGACCAAAAGGAGGCTAATTCAAGAATGTGAGAAGCTGTGAACTGGCAAATCCCCCCACCCAGTTCTGGGTAAAATTCTGCACTGGATGACCTCGTGAACCTAAATAGTAAGGTTATCTGGTACCTAGTGGGTGTCTTGGAGTCAACTGTAGATTGTGTCACAACTTTATGTGTCTATGAGCCAAAACGTGCCGACCTCCATGAGACAAAATGTGATTTTGCTCTCACTGACTCGTCACTTAATTAAGTCACAAATCAGATCACTGTTGCTATGGTAATTGTTCCCCATACTGGGACTACCCATGTGGCAAGTTTGGTTAGGCTGCGCCCAAGGGCCTTGGAGATATCATGGTAAATATTCAGATGGATGGACCATAGAGATTAAATAAGACTAGAGCGGACATCGAGCTCATTTTCATAATATTTTTGTCCACCATCTAGTATGAGGAATTGGCTTGGCGTTTTTGGGTAAAATTAATTATTGTAAATGGACTCCAGTAGCCTTCTCTTTAAATACCTTCACATTAGGGAAGTGATTTCGGTAACTGTGTTCTTGTGCATTGAAATTGAATATTTATTGCTATGATGGCTTCATACATTTACTTGCCTCTGTTGTCACCCAGGAAATAGATGTGGCATTCTTATGATTCTGATTCGGAATCATAACATTCAGTAGTTAGTGAGTAGACTGGATGACCGGCTGTCCCCCTCCCCAAACTTTTGTGGCATAAACAGTAAGCAGTTTGCATTGTTTACATTGTGCAACTTCATTCAATACCTTAAGCAAGATGGCAGCCCAAGCTGAACCAGCTTGGGCTGGTTCAACCAAGCTGAACCAGCCTCATCATACAAGATCTTAGTCTTGATCCAGGACAAACTCAAACACTCCGATTTGACCTTATTAATTTATTGTCAAGACTAATGGTACCTGACTAATTTTTCGGGAAAACTGAGTTTGAAAGATTTCGGCCAATACGTATGTAAACTTAGTCCACAACTGTAAGTCATGAGGCAATCCAGTGCAAAATTTTACCCAGACCTGGGAGGGGGATTTGTCGCTTTACGGCTTCTTGTTATACTGCAGGTTCTCCTCAGTCTTGCTGATATTTTACGGCAGTGCTCCTTTTGCTTAAGAGAAAATAATGCCTTCAGGACATATCAGGGGTGGGAGGGGTGGAGGAGAATCCACAAAGTAAATGCCACACACTGTAAACGTGCATATGCAGCAGCTCTGACTGATAACTTTTTTAACATATACCTGCCCATCAGCACCACCACACCAGTGGCTCACACAATGTGTAGCTTCTGTGTGTACAACCTGAAAATGTCACACCTTCACCCCTTAAGGGGGTATGTCACCTGCAATTTTTCACAAGCGGTAAGTTTGCGAGCTGATTTTTTACCGACTTTTTCACGTTTTTTTGCGAAAGCTAAAGATATACGAGATGTTATCCTGATTGTCTCACTGCAATGACAAGTCTTTATGGCTGTAATATATGTCGCCTTTTTGTCACGTGCATTGCAAACCCCTTGCCACTACAGCTGACAATTTTGCGGCTTTTGTGGCCATTATGAGAATGCCGCGCAGTACTTGCGTGCTAAAAGAGACAGATTTGATACAGATTTGCTATTATTTCATGCCAGAGCCTCAATTTTTGCAAATAAAAAGCTCAAATTTGTGATTACCATCGCAAATTGGCCACAAAGCAAAAAAATCGCAGGTGAGATATCCCCTTTAGTGTGCAAAACAACCCTGTGGCAGATGGCATCGGTGTTGCTGATTTGCTGTACAATCCTCATATTGATGTTTGTGCTCTCCCAGACAGCTCTGATAATCAACCAGCTCAAAGGATCAGTTGCACAAACCTGAGTGATGAGCTGCAGAGCCAGCTGAAAAACTTTGGTAAGTATAAGGGTGAAAATAGATATAAATTTGTTGGTGTTTAGGGGGCACCAGGACCCTGCAATTAGCAGCAAGACTTCAGAATAGTCCAGCAGCATCAAGAAACAATTGTTCAGTTTTGTCTCAAAGCACAAAATTTGGCACAAATGCAGGCTTATACAGTTAAGCAAATCTGGATATTAAGCCCTAGATAATTTAGCCCAGGAGAGCCATAGCAGCCAATATGGCTGCCATTCAACTGTCAGAATGCTTAGGACAGAAACCCTTTTGTGGAAGGACGACTCTCTAAAAAGCGTTTTTTATGAAAGCAAAATACTGATTCAATACAATGTCCAAAGCAACCATTAGGCAGCTTGTACTAAGAAAATTCAGTCCGAAAATCTGTGCACAGCACAACAGAATTATCAGGCCTAAGTACCAAGAACGGCAGGCATAATCAGAAGTCCAAAAAACACGTAGCAAAAGGGTCAGAATATACAAAGAAAACCACAAAACTCAGAAGAACGCTAGAGTGGAAGTGAAACCTTACCATCTGGCAGCAAGTGACAGGAGGAGAGCACTTTTAATGCTGCCAGAACAAAGAGGGTGATGAGTGACAGGAGTGGAGGATTAAGCGTGCACAGGTACGGCAGATTAGCAGAAACCAAAGTGTGACCCCAACACCCACGTCAGAAGACTGAAACAAAAACATATAATCAAAGGAACCGGGAACAAAATAACGGAAAGGTGAGTGCAAAAGAAACGAAAGGAGTCGGCAGAAAGAGACACTATGGGAGCTTCTGAATCAGGAGTAGCTTGACACTAGGAATGCGACACTTGTAGTCCATTTCCTGGACACGTCTGTGCGTGGTGGCTCTTGATGCACTGACTCCAGCCTCAGTCCACTCCTTGTGAAGCTCCACCAAGTTCTTGAATCGGCTTCGCTTGACAATCTTCTCAAGGCTGCGGTCATCCCTGTTGCTTGTGCACCTTATCCTGCCACACTTTTCCCTTCCAGTCAACTTTCCATGAATATGCTTTGACACAGCACTCTGCAACAGCCAGCCCTTTCAGCAATTACCTTCTGTGGCTTTACCCTCCTTGTGGAGGGTGTTGTCTTCTGGACAACTGTCAAGTTGGCAATCTTCCCCATGATTGTGGTTGTGTGTACTGAACCAGAGAGATCCATCGTATTTATACTGCACAAATAGAGAGTTACTCAAACTTTAAATGAAATATTCTAATATTTTGAGATATGTTTTTTCTGTTTTTTGGAACTGTAGGCCGTAATTATCAAAATTAAAATAAAAAAATGCTTGAAACATTTTTACATGTAATGAGTATAGAATATGGCAAATTTTCACTTTCTGAAATACCTGGCAAAAAATATTGAACGTTTTTACGATATTCAAATTTTTTGAGATGCACTTGTATGTGCTGGATCATGCACACAGAAACACGCCATATGGCCAACATGTCGAAGCTGACGCTCCCTCACAATGCAAGCAATACCCCTCATCTTAGTATCCCTAAGTAACCGCTTGTTTGATACAAAGTCATTCCAGTAGTACCCAAGGATCCTCTTAAGAGACCTGGTACCAAAGACATCCAGTTGTCGCCTCAGGTCACTGGTTAGCATCCAAGTCTCACAACCATACAGTAAGACAGGTAGCACCAGGACCTTAAAGACTTGGACCTTCATTCTCCTGCAAAGATACTGCCATCACCAAACACATCTGTGCAGTGACCTCATGATTCCATAAGCTCTTCCCAGGTGTCTCTCGATCTCAAAGGCTGAGTACCCAGAGACATGAATGTCATTGCCGAGATAAGTGAATGTCTCCACAAGTTCAACACTTTCATCACATATAGATATGCTTCTCAAGTGCTGCAATAAGGGTATCTATTGATTCCGCAAAGATCACAGAATCATCCGTGAACTTAAGGTCAGTAAACCTTTCCTTGCCAACAAAAACACCTAAGTCACCTGTTTCCACAACTCTACCCAACACCCAGTCCATGCAAGCATTGAACAGCGTAGGAGCCAGAACACATCCCTGATGAACACCAGTTTTCACTGGGAAAAACTTAGACTCTGCCTCTGCTCCGTACAGCAGTCACAGTATCTGTGTATAGGCTGGTTTCATCCTGGCATCAAAGTTGTCACCATAAAGTCACTGACATTTGCTATGACACGAGAGGGAGGCGGGGTCTTTCTTCATTTGTAGGGCCTTATGCAACGTGCATAGTGAGCATATTGTGAGGTCCGGCTTTGGGTAGTTTTATCTGTATACACAATGACTTCAGTGATTAAAGTCAGTAAACAGGGGAAAAGAAAGAATTTTGTTTCTGTTGCTAATTACAATATAGAAGCTCTGAGTTATCTTTTTGAATTATTTATTTTTGTTGTCCTCAACAGATGACCTTTTCCAACAAGGATGGGTATATTTCAGCCATAGGTTTTACTACATATCATCAATCAAGAAAAACTGGCAGGAGAGCCAAGCTGACTGTGTGGCAAGAGGTGCAGCCCTGGTGATAATCAACAGCAAGGAAGAACAGGTGTGTGTGCAAGTATTTAACATGGTGCAGGGACAAACGGCTGTTTTTACAGACATATCATAAAGACTCACCTCCAATTAAAAACAAAGGTCTTTTTGGTAGCTTTTTGTTGGGATTACTGTAGGTTAATTTTTTCAGGATTCATATACAGCGGGGAAAATAAGTATTGAACGCGTCAACATTTTTCTCAGTAAATATATTTCTGATGGGGCTATTGACATGAAATTTTTGTCGGTTGTCGGTAACAACCCAAGTAATCCACACATACAAAGAAATCAAAAGATATATGTCCATAAATTAAGTTATGTGTAATAAAGTGAAATGACACAGGGAATAAGTATTGAACACATGAAGAAAAGGAGCTGCAAAACGGCATGGAAAGCCAAGAAACCAGCTGAAATCTGTCAATATTTAGAAAGCAATCCTGCCCCCTATCAGTGCAAATTAATATCAGCTGGTTTAGTCCTAATTGATGGCCTATAAAAGGGTTTCTCATAACAAAGGCATCACACAAGAAGCATCACATGATGGGTAAAAGCAAAGAGCTCTCTTAAGGCCTCTGCAACCTCGTTGTTG
>OMMV01228360.1:0-13939 GCA_900302635.1 Chatrabus melanurus | reverse complement strand
CAGCCTGAAGGTGGGGTGCAGTTCAGTGAAAGAAATGTGACTCTGCAGAACTGTCAGTGCGCAATTGTGTGAAATCCCTATCTGCAGTACTATGAACGCACAGATGCACCTCTGTGGCTCAATTCTTTAAACCCAGTCACTGAACTTTACAGTGTCAGGAGTCTCAGTGCCTTTTTTGATCATGTGTTCTGGTGCCAGAAATGATGTTTGCTGAGTTGATGTGTGGAACTGACAGCTCGGATCCGGAACCACGGGTTTATGCACCAGCCGCACTTCTTGTCGTCTCTGTGTGGCATATATTCCTCACTACTGTGGCATGACAAAACCACGGCAGCTGCAGGTCGCACATTAGTCATTTTTTAATCATTTTTTTACAGCATTAATGTCGTGCTTTTGCCGCTGCTGTGTATTTGCATTTTTTCTGTCAATGTTCGACATTTTGCTGCAACATACATGCGCGTCAAGGGGTGTGCCAGTCTCACACTCCACACATTTCGACATCCACCTGGCGTGTTTCACACAACCTGTAAAACAGCCGTGGAAATTCAGGTCGCATATCGGCCGCCGAGCGATAAACCGCAGGTGTGATAGCCCCTTAAGATGCAGAAAAGAACCCACCCTCCAGCTCTTTCGGAGCTCTACTTGTGTTATGTCTCACTTCGACCTTCTGGACCGGAATCGACTAGATAATATTGTCAGACAGCTCAAGTCCTCCACCTGTTGCTTGGATCCTCTCCCGACCAAATTCTTCAAAACTGTCTACCTGTTTAGCACCGAATGTGTTAGATATTTTTAACTGGTCTCTCCAGTCTAGTATTTTTCCCACAGCACTCAAAACAATTATCATTAAACCACTGCTGAAGAAGAGCAATCTTGATCCAACAGTTACTGCTAACTATAGGCCCATTTCAAACTTGAAAATACTTGAAAAAACATTTTACACTCAGCTTAATAGCTATTTGACATCAAATGGCATTCTAGATATTTATCAATCTGGTTTTTCGGTCCCACTATAGCACTGAAACAGCACTCATTAAAGTTTTCAATGATATACATACAAACACAGACTCAAAAAAAAAAAAATCTGTCCTTGGATCTCAGTGCTGCTTTTGACATAGTCGACCATCATATCCTATTAGAGAGGCTAGAAAAGTGGGTTGGCTTATCTGGCCGAGTTTTTACTGGTTCAGATCTCATCTACAGGACAGACAGTTTTTTGTGTCTATTGGTGATTATACTTCAGACAAGGTGGATATTATATGTGGAGTACATCAAGGTTCCATACTTGGACCAATGTTATTTAATCTTTATATGCTCCCACTTACACATGTCATACAGAAACATAACATTAGTGATCATAATTTCGCAGATGATTCACAACTTCACATATCCGTATCTTCTGATGACCTAAATCCCATTCATTCCTTGACTCAGTGCATTAATGATGTTAATGTATGGATGTCAGGACACTTCTTGCAACTCAATGATAAAACAGAAATTCTGATCTTTGGTCCAAAGGATCAGAGACAGAAAATTGCAGCACACCTCACTTCTCTGTCTCTGAAGAACAAAAGTGAAGCAAGTAATCTGGGTATAATCATGGACAGTGATCTAAATTTTAAAAGCCATATTAATCAAATTACAAGATCTGCTTTTTATCATCTTTAAAACATCTCATCTATCCACATCTCACTCAGAGAAACTACCGTAATTCACGCTTTTATAACTGGTAGACTTCTGTACAGAGACTACAGTTAATTCAAAATGCAGCTGCACGTGTCCTCACCAGAACTAGCACATCTGAACACATCACTCCTGTTCTTAAATCCTTACATTAGTTACCCATCAAGAGTAGAATTGATTTAAAAGTTTTACTACTCGTCTATAAAGCTCTAAATGGGCTTGCACTTCAGTACATCAGAGAACTGCTCCACAGATACACACCAGCAAGACCTTTCAGGTCCACAGGCAGCAGTCTTTTAACCAACTCCCGTACAAGCACTAAAGCAGCGGAACCTGTTTTCTCTTTTTATACCCCAAGTAGATGGAACGGTCTGCCTGAAGACTTGAGAGAAGCCCCCACACTGGACATTTGTAAAAGCAAGCTAAAAACTTTACTTTTCTCATTAGCCTATGGCTAATACTCAGGGTGTGTGTGTGTGTATTGTATATATTTGTATATCTGTAATATTTGTAATGTCGTTATAAATTGTTTTAGTTTCTTTTTTGGACTTGCACACGTATGACTGTGTTGCAACCATGTTTTACCATGTTTTAAATTGAATTGTTGCCTTTGGTATGAAATGCGCTATGCGAATAAAGCTAGACTTGACCCTCAGAGAAGGGCAGTGGTTGACTGATTATCCCTGTTTTGTCTTTCTACAGGCTAGTGTCAACAAGTACATAACATTATGATTTTAAAGTGTTTTTTTTTTTGTTTTTTTAAATTCTAAACTTTTTATTTGAAATTTTTTTACGAGATCTTGTAGGAGGCACACATAGAGCATTTTACTGTTATGGTTTGTTTTATTTGATCTTGTAATTACTCTATTTTCATCTCCTTATAAAATCTTACAGTTGTCATTTGTGTTTCTGTAAACCAGGATGTCCCCAGGAAGTGAGAACTATAGCCTGGCACTGGGTCGTTCCCCTCACAACCGCAGTTCTCCCAGCAGCTTGTCTTGCTCAAGTGACACTTCAGGAGCCTCTGCTCACTGGAGGCAGAAGTCCATGCCTGAGCAGTAAGGAAAATAGGAGCTTGGGACTGTGCTTGCTTGTTTATGCAATTTTGAAGATGGGAATATGCATGTTAGCTGTCTTTTAAAGGTGTCATATTGTGCAAACTATCAGTTTTTTAATCTTCTTTTTGCACAGATGTTATAATAATAATAATAAGAATGTATTTTGCTTTTGGTTACCCCTGGTTGCTCTGGGTCATCACAGCGGATCCAGAACAAATCCTCATTGGGATGTGGCACAGGTTTTACTCTGGATGCCCTTTGTGATGCAACTCTCGTTCTACATTAGAACAGGTTTATTTGTCACACCCATAATACACATTCGGCATACATGGGAGTGAAATGTCAGTCGCAGGGTGTAGGGCACATTTAAAAACAATAATAGACACATTTGTATATCATAGGGCAGACTGACCTGGTCCTTTCTGTGTGTAGTTTACATGTTCTCCCCGTGTTTGCGTGGGTTCCCTCAGTGTTTGCGTATGTTCACTCCAGGTGCTCTGGCTTCCTCCCACCTCTAAAGACATGCAGGTATGGTGAATTGGAAACTCTAAATTGGCCATGAGAAAGAGTGTGAATGAGTTTCTCTGTGTGTGTCGACCCTGCGATAGACTGGCAGCCTATCCGAGATGTACCCCACCTCCCGCCCAATGACCGCTGGGATAGGCTCCAGCCCCACCCACCCTTAATTAGAACAAGCAGGCTTAGAAAATGAACAAATGAGTTTGTGTATCATAAAACATTAAAAGAGAGCAGTGTTAAAAACTTGAGTGAAAGTAGCTGAAGATAAAAGTACTGACACATAAAGTGCTGGTGCACTTTTGTGTGTATATATATGTCATCCTTTGGTGTTGAAGGGAAGGATGGGGGCATCATTCTGAGAGAATTCATAGTTCTGGTGGATTGGGGGAAAAGCTATTTAGCAGTCTGGTGGATTTTACATAGATGCTCTGTAGCCTCATTCCAGATGGCAAGAGTGCAAAGAGATAGTTGGAGGATGTGAGGGATCAGACATTATATTGGTAGCCTTTCTGACACACCGGTCCGTGCAGATGTTTGAAATTGAAGGGAGAGAGAGACACCCAAGATCTTCTCTGTTGCACTCACTGTTCTCTACAGGGACTTGAGCTCAGCGGCTGTACAGTTCCCATACCTTGGAGAAATAATAATAATGATAAATTTTTTTTTTGGCTTAGCTTATCTCTAATTTGTCTGGTCTTTCTGCTGGGATGATGGGCATCTCTAAAGCCAGGGTTCATGTGGCTGATTTTTTCCAGTCAACTGCAAACCACCCAATGTTGTTGAGATCGCAAAGGTCCTAAAACAGCTGAGAGCAGGAAAAGCTCCCGGGATCTGCAGGATTGGAGATGAGCTTCTCCAGGTGGGTGGACATGCTGTTCACCTTGCATTGTAAACGGTCTTTGTTTCGATCTTGGAGATGGGTATCATCCCTACATACTGGAAGAAAGGACCTATTGTCCAACTCTGCAAAGGAAAGGGTGATTGCCTGGATTACTATAACTACAGGGGTATTGCTTTTCTCTGGCAAGGAAAGGTTTACTGACCGTGACTTTGCAGACAATGCTGTGATCTTTGCGGAATCAGTTGATACCCCGATTGCATTACTTGAGAAGGTGAGTGTGTAATAGGAACCGTGTCTGGGTTTGTGATTTGCCTGGATTAAGACTAAAATCCAGGCTTTCAATGACTTTCTGGATTTGGCCATCAGAAGTGTATCTGTATGTGGTGAAACCATTGAACTTGTCAAGAAATTCACTTATCTCAGCAGTGACATTCATGTCTCTGGGTCCTCATCCTTTGAGAACAAGAGATGCCTGAGAATGGACTCATGAGGACACTGGACAGATGTGTTTGGCAACATCGGTACCTTTGCTGGACAAGGAAGTTCTAAGTCTTTAGGGGTCTGGTTAGGGGTGTGCATGTTTCCTTTATAAGATGACCTGATATGTATCTACACACATGGGCTATGATGCAATTCAGAGATGATAGTTTTATTGTGGAACAATTTAGTGCAATTCGATTTGAGGCAATAAGATGCAATCTAATACAATTCTTTGATTAATATAGACATTCATTTCCAAAAAGTGATGTTGCTTACAAATTTCACAAAAGACCTGGGAATTGCAAGTATTTTTGTTACTTTATGAAAGGAAAAAATGGAAGACAAAATAATATCATTCAGAAGAATGGGTCCATTTTATAAAATGGGCTGGAGATGCCATGATTACCTTTGACTTTGTTGAGTTGTTGTTCAGTTGTGGCTGGAAAATGTGTTTAATCTCTATCTTTGCCCACAGACAGCTCCTTGCTTGCACATGTTTCACCATGCTATCTCACAAAGTGATTTGACGTGTGTACTTAATTGTCATTGTGCAGAGCTTACAAATGGCCACACTTTTTTCCTACTTTTTGTCCTTATTATAAAATCCAAATCTGTTCCAAACTTTTGATTTTAGATTTGAAGGTGTGACTAGTGTTGTGAGAGCCTTGTGCTGACCCCTTGAACTTTTTGGAGAGTTTGAAGTCGTGGAAGTAGCAGCAAAACAGATTCATTCTACCATGTTATAACTTTAAAAATGAGACATTGACCGGTTCATAGTACATTTAAGTCGATCCAGGGGTCCACATACCATTATGGTAACATGTTTTACTTTAAAACAGATTTCTGATTCATATTGTTGAATTGTTTCATGCCTAGTCCTGGTCCTTCATGTCTTATGTGGTTGTGAGACTTGGACACTAACCAGTGACATAAGGTGATAACTAGATGTCTATAGTACAAGGTCTCTTTGGAGGATCCTTGGGTACCACTAGAATGACTCTGTGTCAAACATAATGGTTACTTAGGGAGACTAACATGAGGAGTATCACTTACACTGTGAGGCAATGCCTATGACATTATGGCCATGTTGTGCATTTTCTCTGGGCATGATCTAGCATGCAGGTGCCTCAGTGTTGAGGACCCCAGTGGCTCGAGAAGGCCAAGGGGACACCCAGTTTCACCTAGCTGTGGCTGATAGATAGTTGCTTTCGAGAGGTGGAGAAGGACTGCTTGTTTGCCTGGGTTGTTGCCATCCATGATCCAATGCAGTTGTTATGGCTGATTCATTGTGGTGCGGTGCATGTGGTCACATGTGGGACCAGCACATGCTCCCAGACTGGACCTGACCTATCTCAAAACTTTGGATCATGCAGTAAAAACAGGCATCAGTTGTTTTTTTTTAAATACAGTAAAAATAAACAGCAATATGAATACAGGCACACTGTTTAGCAAACATAATTCTGAAAAGTGACCGGGAATAGGACAAAGTAGAACTAAGAAAGAGGTCTACAAAAAGGTACAGGGAGGACATGAACAAAAGATATATCTTCTATGAGGTCAGTTCTCATGGAAATAGGGCTGTGCCAAATCCCAATGTGGCTCTGTACTGGATCTGTTGTGGCGACCCTTAGCAACCGTTGGAACCCGAAAGGCAACAACAACAAATATGCCACATGGTATTTCACATTTTCTCACAGTGGAAGACTACACCTCAACTGGGTCTTCCAAAATAACTTTTCGTTTGACACAGTCATTCCAGCGATACCTAAGGGTTTTCCAGAGAGACATAGCTGCAAAGACATACACTCGTCCTCTTAGGTCCTGGTTGGCATCCAAGTCTTGCAATTCTGCAGTAAGACTGGAAGATCAAGAGCTCTGAATACTTGGGCCTTCTTCATCCTGCAAAGATATCAACTTTGCAGTACACTTCTGTACAGCAAATTGATGGCATCCAAAAGCTCTTCCCGGATGTCTCTTGATGTCCTAGGCTGAGCTCCCAGAGATATAAATGTCACTACTGATGTAAGTGAATTTGTCAAAGGTGTCGGTCCTTGATCCAGCACGGTCACAAACCCAGACTCTTCAACTCTTCACTCAGCTACTTGACTTAAAATCAGGCCATCCACTGATTCCATAAAGATCACTCCATCCTCTGCAAATTCAATGTCAGTGAACATTCCTTTCCTCGCCACCAAAGGCACTCAGGTCAATGGACTCTATGACCTTACCCAAAACCCAGTAAGCATTGAATAGAGTAGAGAAGAAGACTTGACTCTGCCTCCACTTCATACAGCACTTATAGTACTTGTGTGTAGGCCAGCAATGATGTCCAGCAAATTAGTGAGGATCCTACAAGTTCACAGAATGTCTGACAAAGCAACCAAGTCAAATGCTTTGCAAAATTAACACAGGCTGCGAAGACGCCCTGCCCATACTCACTCTTGTGTTTGATTACTCCCAGTGCTGGGATGTTTTTGGTGGTTGATTTCTAGACCATGAAACCAGTCCGCTGTGGTCACTAAGCAGTAAGCAGTTTGCACTGAATCGTATTGAAAATAACCCTTGCATGTACCTTACCCAGCACAGAGAGTTGTGTAATACTCCTGTCGTTAATATGATCCAGTTGATGATGCTTTGCTTTATAGGGAAACACAGCAAGGGCTTTCTCCCAGTCTTTTGGACACCTGCCTCCCAAATGGAAGCAGACATTGTTTTTGTACTGCCAGGAGAATTTCAACTGCACCTGGCTGAACACGTTCCGCTCCATACCACAGATCCTTGCAGATGCAGAACCTCTGTGAAACTGCCGAAGTTGGCAGATGACACAACAGTCATCAGCCTCATCTGTGACTGTGATGAGTCTGCATAAAGACGGGAGGTTGAACAGCTGGTCCTCTGGTGCAGTCAGAACAACCTGGAGCTGAATGCGCTCCAAACTGTGGAGGTGAAAGTGGACTTTAGGAGAAGCCCCCCCAACACTGCCCCCCATCGCCATCCTCAACAATACGATTTCCACCGTGGAGAGCTTCAGGTTTCTGGCGTCCACCATCTCTGACGACCTCAAGTGGACTACCAACATTACCTCAGTCACCAAGAAGGCCCAGCAGAGAATGCACTTCCTGCATCTCCTCAGGAAATTTAACCTGCCGCAGCAGCTGCTGACCCAGTTCTACACTGCCATCATCCAGTCTGTGCTCTGCTCATCCATCATAGTCTGGTTTGGGTTGGCCACTAAACAAGACAAGAACTGAATGCAACAGACTGTCAGTATCATCGGAAAAAAAAAATCATTGGTGCCAACCTGCCCTCCATCCAGGACTTGTACAATGCCAGACTAAGGAAATGAGCAGGAAGCATCACCGCACACCCCACACATCTGGGACACAACCTGTTTCATCTTCTCCCCTCTGGGAGGCACTACAGATCACACTAAGCACAAAAACAGCACAGAACACTTTCTTCCCATAGGCTGTCACTCTGAACACCTTATCACTGCAAATTGCTGTAAATAATACACAATGCACATATACATATCACTCAATAATTGTTTATCTCTGCCACACTTATTGCACTACCTGTACAGAGAAACATACAGAGCATCTGACCTACACACACACACTACAAACATACACCCCACACATTATTATTGTATATACTTTATATTGCTCTTTTTGCATTATAAACACAGTGTTCTACTTAATGTTTACCATGTGATGTTTACCATGGAATAATCTAATGCCTCAGTTCCTCTGTAAACACACCGAGGGTCACTAGACCACACATGGTGCATCACCTGCTCACGGATCCCGTCTGACAAATGCCTCCTTGTCTATCTGCAGTGCCTTCACAACCTGATTTCTCAGCTCCCTGCACAACCTGTGCAACCCATGTGCTGCAATTTCTGCCTTTTATCATCGTCTTCAAATTCTTTAACTTGGCAAGATAGTTTATTATTTTTAGAATATTTTATTGGTCTATCCTGGCCTTATGACCTCACAAAGGTCTGATGGGTATAATTATAAATTCTGTTTGAGGTCTGTGCTCACTGAGTGCACTTTCTATTTTAGAAGCTGAAGAATTACACCATCGGACTGTTGCATATCGCGAGTTTTTAAAAAAAAATATAGTAAATACTTCTGTTGGATTGAAATTAGATTTGTTGTTAGTTGTAACAATATGTTGTCCTTCTCCCTATGAGAAAATGTGGTTTTCAGCATTTATTCCCTTGTTTTTAACTTTGCATGTTAAAATTAATCAAAAAATGTGTTTAAGTAAAAACTAATTCATTCAAACTAGTCTGATTTTGTGCATATCTTGTCATTTGCTAGATTTGTGGGAAATCGTCACTCTCCATTGTCTGCGGAGAGACAGATGACTGTAGAAAGTGGATCCAGTGGCAAATCTTCTCCTAACTGGTCGAGAATGGAGGAAGGAGGAGGAGGTGAACGGGGGCCAACAGGTGAATACATACACATCTGAATTTGTAAACAGAAAAAAGTTGGGATGTTATGAAAATGCAAATTTTAAAAAATGCAGTGAGACTTACATTTACTTTCAATTCAATTTCTTGCAGACAGTTAGAACCAAAGATATTTCATGTTTTCTGTCAACTCCATTTCATTTGTTAATATACATCCATTAACAACAACAAAAGCATGCCCCAAACGCATTTTGGACAAACTCCAGGGAAACATCACATGGGCTTGAATGGAGATCAAACCCAACAAGTCATGCAGCATCTCCATTGTAAAAGGCCGGCTTTCTGATGAAAAGTTATACATCAATGGTGAGGCAATACCGACTATTCTGGAGAACCTTATCAAAAGCCTTGGAAGATGGTATAATCCATAGCTTAAAGACACCCAGCAAGTAGACCACCTCAGGCAGGATACAATCAGTGGCAGATCAACAGCACTGCCCACCCTGGTGTTTCCAGTTCATCTTGCTGCCTCATCTCATGTGGCCAGTTTCCATCTACGAGGTCAGTTTGTCTCATGCTAATCATCTGGTGAGGCTGGTGAATGCACCTGCGAAGAAATGGCTCTGTTTACCGAGATGCCTCAGCAGTATAGGACACTATGTGAACGGAGCCCCGTCGCTGCCCATCTCCACTCTGGTGGAGTTCAAGTGTGCCAAAACAAGACTGGAGATGACACTCAGAGAATCTCGGGACCCTGTGGTAAAAGGAGTTGCTCCAACACTGGCCATGTGGAAAAGATGGACCCCAGCTGCTGCAGTGTTGGATGCAAAATATGCTTTTCAACACCGGGACACAGTGGGCCACGTCCAACAGGGCAGAAGGAGATTTAGCCTTGAAGAAATAAGATCTACCTGGCAAAAGGCTACTCCAACCGAATGCCGACTCTTGGTGATAAAGGAGTTGCGCCACCAAGAGGAACTGCAAGGTGCACCACAGCCATATCCCAAGCCAACGAAGGCTGCTGGATGAGATGGGACGCAGTTGAGAGGAGAAAAATCCGATCGAGCTGTGGAGGATGGAATCAATATGCTCAACTTCATCATCAGAGCCACTTATGATGTCCTGCCTTCTCCTGCCAACCGAAATCTGTGGCTGGGAGAAGATCCAGCCTGTCCGTTGTGTTCAGTGCCAGCATCACTCATGCATATGTTGGTAGGATGGAAAACCAGCCTGGCACAAGGCAGATACATCTGGCATCCCAACCAGGTACTAAGGTGCTTAGCAGCCGAGCTCGAGACCAAAAGGGTAACCACCAATGCCATGCCTCTCAGTACACAGGACAAGTTCCCACAGTTTACATCTTTCTTCCGGGAAGGAGAGAAACAAGCGTCAAGCCTCTTGCCTCCTGATTCAAGCCCACTACATGGAGCCTGGGACTGGCTCCATGTAGTGGGCTGATTTGAATTTGACTGCTGCCTTGGACCAGTGGCTCATATTAATACCTGAGATCGCAGCAACCAACTTAATACCAGATCTAGTCCTCTAATCAAAGTCTTGTCAGCATGCTTTCCTCATCTTGTTGACTGTCCCTTGGGAGGATGCCGTGGAGGAGGCCTTTGAATGCTACGCTGACCTGGTAGCTGAAGCTGCGGCAAGAGATTGGAAAGCTGAGGTGCGTCCACTCGAGGTAGATTGCAGAGGGTTCATCGCCAGTTGCGCCACAAGGCTCCTGAGGGAAGTCGGGATCAGAGGGCAGGCCCAAAGGAAAATGGTTAAAGCTCTGGCAAACACAGCAGAAAGGTGCAGTCATTGGCTGTGGCTGAAAAGGAAGGATCCCACCTGGGCCACTAGGTGACTATGGAGGGGCCAATCATTTGACACACACCCAAGTATGATCAGCCTGTGGTGGGCCTGCCTCGACTGAGGGTGTCTTGTGATGAAAGGTCGAAACACCTGATGATGTTGAGGTACACAACTGACTTCATGTCAAAACGTTGGCTCCATCTGGCGGTCACAGAAAAGAACATTTATGCTTTGACAGGAAGAGTGCTGAAACTTCAGGGATTGTAACACCAAGTCGTAACAAATGACTCATTCCTGCATTTAAGGCCCGCAACACATTCCAAAAAAAGTTGGGATGGGGGCAATTTAGGGCAACTCTTCATCTTCTTTCGGCTGCTCCCATTAGGCGTCGCCGCAGCAGATCATCCGTTTCCATCTCACCCTGTCCTCTGAAACTTCCACTGTCACACCAGCCACCTGTATGTCCTGCCTCACCACATCAACAAACCTCCTCTTTGGCCTCCCTCTTCTCCTCCTGCCTTGTGGCTCCATCCTCAGCATCCTTCTCCCGATATACCCTGGGTCCCTCCGCTGCACATGGTCAAACCATGTCAATTTCGCTTCTCTGACTTTGTCTCCAAACCGTCACACCTGTGCTGTCCCTCTGATATGTTCATTCCTAATCCTGTCCATCATTGTCACTTCCAAAGAAAATTGCAGCATCTTCAGCTCTGCCTCCTGTCTTTTTGTTAGCGCCAACACCTCTAAGCCATACAATATAGCTGGTCTCACTACCGTCTTGTAAACTTTCCCTTATACTTTTGCAGATATCCTTTTATCACAAATCACTCCTGCCACTTTTCTCCACCCACTCCACCTTCTTCACCTCTCTACCACACTCTCTAGTACTTTGGATAGTTGACCCCAAGTATTTAAACTCATCTACCTTCACCACCTCTACTCCTTGCAATCTCTCAATTCCACCATGCTCCCCCCTCATTCACACACATGTACTCCGTCTTGCTCCTACTGACTTTCATTCCCCTTCTATCCAGAGCATATCTCCACCTTTCCAGGCTAGTCTCAACCTGCTCTCTTTTCTCACTACAGATCACAATGTCATCTGCAAACATCACAGTCCATGCAGACTCCTCTATGATCTCGTCCGTTAGCCTGTCTATCACCATTGCAAACAAGAAAGGGCTCAAAGCTCATCTTTGATGTAATCAAAGATCATTCCTACTGCACATCGCACCACTGTCACATTGTCCTTATACATATCCTGCACCACCCTCACATACTTCTCTGCCACTCCAGATTTCCTCATACAATACCACAAAACTTCTCTTGGCACCCTGTCATAAGTTTTCTCTAAATCCACAAACACACAATGCAACTCCATCTGGCCTTCTCTATACTTTTCCATCAGCGCTCTCAGAGCAAACATTGCATCTGTGCTGCTCTTTCTCTGCATGGAACCATATTGCTGCTTGCAGATCTTCACCTCTTTTCGACGCCTAGCTTCCACTAATCTTTCCCATAACTTCATGCTGTGGCTGATCAACTTTATGCCTCTGTAGTTACTGCAGCTCTGCACATCACCCTTGTTCTCAAAAACTAGTAGACAATGCCCATGAGTATGTACCATGCATGAATGGTGTTTATATTTGAGAAAGAATAAAGTGATGAGGATTATACTGCAAAGGATACTGCCAGAGACCAAACTGATATATCCTTGAATTTTTAGGAACTATCCACCCAAAAATTTCCATAGACTATATGTCATTCGGTATTCTGAGTAAATATGTTCTCATAATTATCTTGTCAGCACCTCCTGTTATACTACGTTACTTATCCACTTTTACAGTAACATAATATTCAAATATATGTGCATCCATGATAGCATATAGCACAGTGGAGTGGATGCTCTCTAGAGTGTATTGAAATGAAAACGCTGGAGTTGTTTCTGTGTGTGGACAGTGAATCCT
Source organism: Chatrabus melanurus (assembly GCA_900302635.1). Taxonomy (NCBI): domain Eukaryota; kingdom Metazoa; phylum Chordata; class Actinopteri; order Batrachoidiformes; family Batrachoididae; genus Chatrabus; species Chatrabus melanurus. The sequence goes on along the minus strand of OMMV01228360.1, from coordinate 1,168 downwards.
TGTCTTTTGGGAAACAGTGCAGAAACAGTGCAGTAACATTAACCGCCAGCGGGAGGACGCAGCGGTATGTCCTTTCGCTGTGAACGTGTCTGTGAAGTGCAGAAGAGTACACAGTGGAGCGGACACACACACCACCTGCCTCAAAAGAGAGGTGAACACCCCACAGAGAGGTCTCTCTTAAAAGGTCAGGTTGTTTTTTCTAAGAAATGTTTACTGCATCGGTCCCGATTATGCATGGAAAGTTTCGTGGAAATCTACCCAGTGGCGGCCGAGAAATAAGGCGGACATACAAACAGAGAGACAGACATCCTTGCAGTGTTATATGGTAAGATTGGAACCAGTACAGTTCTTCTCCACTTTTCCACTCCTCACTTTTCAAGATTTTATTAAGCAATCTGGATAAAAATTCTATTGCCATCTCTCCTAAACATTTCCATGTCTCAACTGATATGTCATCTGGGCCAACTGCCTTTCCACTCTTGATGCTCTTCATAGCTGTCCTGACTTCATCTTTATTAATCAGTTGCACTTCCTGATTTACTCTCTCCACATCATCCAGCCTTCTCTTTCTCATTCTCTTCATTCATCAGTTCCTCAAAATACTCCCTCCATCTTCTCAACACACATCTCATCTATTTTCACCTTACGCTGCATCTCCTTGTACTCCTGTCCACTTTCATCATCTCTCCGACTATCCCAACTCTCTTTTGCCGACCTCTTTCTCCTTATACTTTCCTGAACATCTTCATTCCACTGCGAAGTCTCTTTGTCTTCCTTCCTCTGTCCAGATGTCATACCCAGTACCTTCCGAGCTGTCTCCCTCACCACATCTGCAGTACGTTTCCAGTTGTCCAAAATCACTTCACCTCCATCCAGTGCCTGTCTCACCACATTCCTGAATTTCACACAGCAGTCGTCCTCTTTCAGCTTCCACCATCTGATCCTTGGTTCAGCTCTCACTGTCTTCCTCTTCTTCACCTCCAAAGTCATCCTACAAACCACTGGTCAAACCAATGCTGTCTAGCTAGTCAAGTCATATTTATTTATATAGCACAATTTACAAACGGCTGAGCCGCACCAAAGTGCTTCACATAACTTGCATAAAATGCATAAGACCCAGGATATAAAATAGAGCAAAAGAAAATGAGTTAAAAAGAACAATGACTTG
>OMMV01228357.1:0-11504 GCA_900302635.1 Chatrabus melanurus | reverse complement strand
TGGGAAGGTCTCTAGGAGCCATTTCTAAACAACTGCAGATTCCAAGATCATCAGTTCAAACAATTGTTCATAAGTACAAGTTAGTCGGATGTGTCACCACTTTGCCAAGGTCTGGAAGAAGACTCAAACTGTCACCCTCAGATGAGAGGAAATTGATTAGGATGTTCAGGAACAACCCAGGAATCACCAAGGCTCAGGCCGACCATGAAGTGGAAACTGCTGGAACACCAGAGTCACTGTCCACAGTGAAGCAAATTTTACATCACCATGGACTGAGAGGGTGCCGACCAAGAAAGAAGCCCCTGCTCCAAAATCGACAGCTTCAAGCCAAACTGAAATTTTCAGCTGCCCACAAATGGCTTCTGGAGAAAAGTTTTATGGTCAGACAAGACAAAGATTGAGCTATTTGGCCGCAATGACAAGAGATATGTTTGGAGGAGTAAAGGTGAGGCTTTCAAACCTAGGAATACGGTACCAACTCTCAAGCATGATGGTGGTAGCATCATGCTCTGGGGCTGTTTGCTACCAGTGGTAGTGGTGCATTGCACAAAGTGGATGGAATAATGAAGAAACCTCCAAATTCTTGAACGTCACCTCAAATCAACAGCTAGATGGTTGAAACTTGGCCACAACTGGGTGTTCCAACAGGACAATGATCCCAAACACACATCAAAACTTGTTGTGGGTTGGATAAAACAGGCTTCTGGAATGACCTTCCCAAAGCCCTGACCTCAACCCCTCCTGAAAATTTATGGACTATGCTTAAAAGCTGGGTCCGTGCCAGGAAACCAACCAATTTAAATTAACTCTATCAATTCTGCCAAGAAGAGTGGTCAAATATCCAGCCAGAATTATGCCAGAAGCTTGTTGGTGGCTACCAAAAGCGTCTGGTCAAGGTGCAGCTTGCTAAGGGACCTTTAACCAAATATTAGTGGGGGTGTATGTATAGGTGTGGATTAGAGAAAATCCAAAATAAATTCAAACTTGTGCACCCAATTCTTGTTTTTTGACGTCATTAATGATGTATGCTGTACAATCCTTCCACCCTGGCAAAAGAACAGTCCAAAGAAATAATTAACATCCCAAAATTACCATGATATTCATGCCCATGATGAGTGTATGTAAACTTCTGACCGCAACTGTACGTAAAGGCTCGTAGACCTTGCTTGCGTGGCTGCAGACTTTGAGTAGCGTTTACACACTGCTCCAGTAAAATAGCTCTGGGAGGAACCTCCAAATTTTTTTGAACATTTTAAAAATCTCACCCCATAAATTTTTCATCCCGTAAGCGTTCCCATAGACCCCCGTAGTGTTTAAGTACGCTTCCCTTACAGCTTGCGTAACCCCCGTATTTTTAAATTTCAAAGTACGGGCTTCTGCGGGAAGCAAATACGTGATAGTGTGACAGGGGCTTAATCCTTGCCCTGACAGGAACCTGTAAGTATGTTTTTGCATGTGGCAGACACTTTTGTCCAATGCGACTTACAAAAATCAACAATAAGTGCAGTAAACATATATTTCACATCAGCACTTAAATGGGAGTAACCAGGATGTGAACTCCTGATCCTTCAGCTGGAAGACAACCAACCATTCAACGCACACAGCTACAGCTGTGACACACAGCTAAACTACATGTGCATTTGAACACAGTTCATATAAACAGGAAGTAGGAGGAGCCTTCACTGGTCTGGACCTGTAGGCACGTCCGTTTGCTTAGCTTTTGGCACTTCTTTCTTCACCTTATGCCACATCTCCTTGTAGTCTTTTTTTATTTTTGTCATCTCTCCGGCTATCCCAATTCTTTTTCACCAACCTTTTCCTCCTTGTACTTTCCCGTACTTCCTCATTCCACCACCAAGTTTCCTTGTCTTCCTTCCTCTGTCCAGATGTCACACCCAGTACCTTCCTAGCTGTCTCCCTCACCACTTCTGTCGTAGCTGTCCAGTCATCAACGATGAGCTGTTTTGTGCTTACCTTTGAACTTGCTGTGACATGTCAGAAAGCAGAAGCTTTGGTCTGGACTTTTGGTCGGAGGCATGTGCTTTGGTTCTGAGAATCGATCGACATTTTCTCAAATTATTAATTAATTAATGATAATTTAAAAAACAATGAACAGATTAATCAGTATTGAAAATAATCATTAGTTGCAGTCCTGCTACATTCCATATATCACTCAGCCCCAGTAGAAATGGGTTGGCAGTGATGTCATAGCCTTTAAATAATTAATACGTGAGAAAAGTAAAAGAGCCCGTGGAGGAGAAAATCAATGAGAAACAGAGAGAGCACATGAGAGAAAGGTACAGAGAGAATAAGACGACAGACAGCAGTCAGGCAGAAGGATGAACCGCGCCCAGGCCCGCTTCAGTCCGCTGATCAGCATCTGACGAGGACATCGGCTCTGATTTCATCATGACATCTGAGGGAGGAAGTTTGTCTGTGAAGCTCTGGACTGGGATCCGGGCCTCAGTCCTCTTCTAAAATCAGACATGTCTGGGTCTGGACTTGGTTTCCAGATGATTTTCAACACTTTGGCTTCTGTCCTGAAATTTAAAAAAAGAAGGGGCATTCCCTCAGTCATGTGTGCCAAACTTCACGGAATAATGTAGATGAAATGAATCATCTGGATCTGGAGTGAACAAATGTTTGCATCGGTGTCGTTTTATATTGTTATCATTTCATTGTGACATTTTAAAATGGGGATAAGATCAGTGTTTTGGATCTAAAATCACTGGTTGTTTTTGCTGAATAGTGAAAAACTCGATTGTTACTGACTTTTGTTTGTTTTGTCTGTTCACTTCCTCTTTCTCTACTTCCTCTGTTTTTCCTCCTTCCCTTTCTTCCAGTGAGTCACATTTCAGTTGATGATCGTACGGTCAGCTGGTGATTCACTAGAAACAAAAAGAACCTAGAATGTGAAGCTGATCCTCAGTTTGAAGTCATTTGTTTCCAGCCTTCACATGGAGTCCTTATTTTACTGGCTTTCTTCCTAAAAATGCATCTGGCTTTGTTTGGGCCTGTTGACATCTGCCTCTTCAGCGTGTTAAACTCCAGCATGAGGCTTTCCTCGCAGAATTAGTCGTCTCTCAGAGATGTTCCACTAAAAAGGAATATTGTTCTTCAGGGAACAGCAGTTTTTGGCCTTGTACAGGGATCCGGATCTTTCAAGCTTTGGGACCTTTTTTTTTCAATTTTAATGTTCAGCTGTATTTCTTGACAGAATATGGGGATGTGGATGCTGCCAAAGGGGTTTTTGTGGCCTTTTTGGAAAATCTAGTTGAGAGGTCTCCTGTTCAGGGGGAAGGCTCAACGATGGAGGGCCTTGAAGAGCTTGATATGGTAGGAAATGTCAGCCCGGCTCTGGAGGCCACTGAAGACTTCATCCACTGCTTGGATACGATGGCGGGCCAAGGTCAAAGCCAAGGTCAGACAAACCTGCAGCATCCCAGACAGCCGAAGCAGATCCAGGAGGTCTCCAGTGCCGCCCTGGAGAAGCTGAGCTCCAGTGGAGTGTGGAACCTTCTGGCCAGGGAACAGCCAGAAGTGGGACCCTTGGGCCTGGCCTGGGCTGATCACCAGCCGCCCACAGCCTTCAGTGTGTTGGGTCTGGGTGTGGGCTTGAGACATGGCAAGAGAAGTCGGGCACGCTCTACCAATGACCTGGCAGCACATAGCAGAGACTGTACCAACCCCACCGCCAACACCTCATCCAAATCCACCTTCAAGAAGGGACACTCTCGGTCCAGGTCTGATGTCCACTACCGTCCTTCTGCTTACACCGACAACGGGCTGCCCACTGTGGACTGCAACACCCTAAAGAACATGATCGTCAACCATCAGCAAGAGGGTGAGTTCATGTCACACATAACCTAGAAACTTAATCATGGCTAAAATTCAGTTGCTTCTTTAAGTCTTGCACCGTCAGCTTTAGCGGCTCCAGAAATAGTTGGAAAGTTACAGATTTTTGTTTTCATCTTTGAACATTTTCTTCAGAAAGTTCTTATCTGTTTGTGTGAATGTTTCATACATGAAGCTTGTTGGCTACATATTTATAACATGTTTTCTGTTGAGTTTCTCACAGTTTCACATGTTGTTCAAACTAAATTCCATTTATCTCTAACCAGGGTTGACACTTTTTTCCGCAATGCATTTTTTCCCTTTGGACCACCTCTTATTCTGGAAATAATGTGTTTCTTCCATAAATCTGAAGAAAAGAAGAAACCTATTGCAGGTGAAATGGCAAAAGTATAGAACAGATAAAAGTCTTGGGGTTTATATGGTTTATAAACATTTGTAAAGGTAGAAGAACATTCTTAATGTCCCGTGACACTTTCACAGGGACCAAGGTTTAAAAGTGGTTTTGGTTTGCCTGAAGGATACTAAACAAATTTGACTGGAGTATCCCTCTCTAAACTCGAAACATTGCTCCAGAGAGTTTCAAAACCTGTGCAACACTCTTGTTTTCAAACACTGTTTCAGAGTCTGTATTTGAACTTCATATTAAAAGGCTACAGTCAGTGCACGGTCTGCATGTGCACGAGCACATACTTTGCATGTTTTGGCTCATAGAGACTTTTGACATAACCTACAATTGACTCCACAGCACCCGTTAGACACCAGATGACCTTACTATTCTAGGTCAAGAGGTCAATCGGTGCAGAATTTCACCCAGAGCTGGGCAGGGGATTAGCACAGTTCACGGCTTCTTGATAACATTTCGGGTCTCAGTCCCTCTTCTCGGCTTCACGCTCTCCACAGAACAGAACCAGGAATTTACCATTCTGTTGAAATTCTCAAGAATGATTTTTATTTAGCCTAGAGACTTAAAAAGGTGCATTCTCACTATAACGTTTACCCCAGCGTTTGGTGAATGTAGCGCAAAGGCGAGCAAATTGGCCAAACGTCAGCAAAAATCACGTTAGCGGAGTTTGGTAGCGAACCTCTAATGCAGCTCAGTGTTCCACAATGTGGTGCTAGCGGAGGCCAACGGAGGTGGGCGTTAGCCAGCATGCCGTTCGGACAAGTGGGACTTTTGCCAACATGGCAACGTGCAGGAGAGGGGGGTCGACACACCACTGTCCAGTGATTCTGAGCAGGCAGGGCGAAGCAGCACCCAAACGTTAGCCAGCGTAGATGATCGCAACAGTAACTTAGGCTAGCAGAGGCTAACGGAGGCTAGCATAGAGAACTTGGTCGTAGCGGAGATTAACTTTTTCTGACAGTCTCCAATGTAGCCAGAGGTACGTCTGCAAACGGCGATGAATTTTAAACATGTTGAAAATTTTTGGATGCGGTCGCCGTTCATCAGCGTAGACCGGCAGAGGCTAACGGGCACCGACCTTTGCAAATTTGTTCGTCTACATTGGCCCAAACGTCTAGGTGAGATTCCGTCTTAATCCAGGTCTTCTTTTAAAGTCTTGTCAACTCAGTATTCACAAGATATGATTTTCCTGTATTTCACGGCACTGTGACCACACGTCTTCCCGTCCTCCACTCTGATGGCGTCCAAATACTGTGCTGCCACCAACTGGTTTGACAGTTGTAATTCCATCTCGGCTCCTGTTAGAGGAAGTCCATTCATGGTTTTCTGATGGTAGGAGGCTTTTTTGCGGGACTTGTGTTCCACATGGATTGTGAACATTGGCCACCAATAAACCCACCCACTTTTTTTTTTTTACCTAATTGTTCGACTCATTGAACACGATGTCACGTCCTCTTGTGACCATCTCATTAAAAGTGAAGTATTTCTTGTTTTAGTCCAGAGCGATTATGTTAAAAATCATCTACGTGTGCTGTGATCAGTGTGTAAAAAGCTGTCTGAGGCTTTCTGAGGAAGAAGTCGTGGGTTTTTTGTGCGGCGGAGAGGGGCGTATGAGGTACTTACGGTGAAGCATCCTCATAGAAAGCAATAATGACACAAGATGATAAGTTGAAATGACACAGCTGTGCTATGACAGGCAGAGCGCCCAACACACAAACACTAAACTGGCGTTTGTTTGTGTGTTTTGGCCTTGTGTAGGCCTAAGGAGATTGTCAGGGATCCTGGGGGATAATGGCCTGTAATCCTGTCAGCAAATAGACTCAAATGAGGCGAGAGAAGAGGGAACCCAATTACCCGGCTCCTGATATTGGCAGGATTATTTAGCATTAGCATATGTGTGAAAAGGCATCAGGTTATTTGGTTTGGCTCGGCGCGTATTGTGCACAGCAGCAAAAGGACGCCAATAAGCATAAGGCAGTGCTTTAGCTCGCCCTCGCCATGTTTCTTCCTTCTCATTGGGAACAAAGTGAGTGGCCTGTTTGGCTTTCCATTAGTGACAGCTGGAGATTTTTGGCTGCTGAATGGAGAAGATGATTGTTATTATATGTACAATTCATGTGTAAATACAGGATTTATTATTATTAGGCATGCGCTTTATTTCCGAACATTGCAGAATTCTGTTTAAAAGACACATAAGAAGGACTGCATTTGTTTGTTTTAATCAGCGAGTGAAACATCCACACTTTACATGTTTGACACCGATTCATGCAGATCATCTCTTTGTGATACAGTGATACCATAATATGTGTTTCTATGTGGACTTGACATTTGCTCAGTTGTGTCTAAAACCGAATCGTTACCTTTGACTAACACACAACCCTTCCACCATGTCTAATCCATACTGGCTCCAAACCTTTCGGAGCGAAACACACCTTGAGTTCAGTGTTTCAAGGTCACCTAAGGTCAAAAGTCATGTGGCCAACAGAGAGCTGATATATAAGGTCATGTTAGTGTTTAATTAGTGTTTTAACAATTCTAAATGTCTCTTACTAGCTGATGACCCGCCGTTGGGGGGGCCCATCCTGGGGAATACACTCCATCACCTGCCACATCCCTGATGAACCAATTTTGGCACGCCATTCAACTATCATATCTGGACATGCTCAATACAGTAGAGACCTCGTGTTGTTGTGGAAATTGGTATTTATTATGAATCATCTTCACGAGGAATTCAATGGTCGTATTAATTTTGAAATCAGTAGTTATATTGATACCCCTATAGATGATTCCCGGTGTTAAAGGCTTAAAATCTTCCACAAAAAATGTATTTACAGGATGAAAGCACTGTACTGTGAAAAATTGCTAAAAGTATTAATTTTTTTGCCTTAGTCAAAATTTGTATGAGGGTAAGTGCTATATAAAATTTTGAGCTTATGAAAGAAATGGACTCCAGTGTGTGACAGTTTTACTTTAAAAATGTCTGTTCTTAATGAAGTACACTTGCATGTCGTGGATGAGTAGAGCAGCAACTCTGTGCAACCACTGACTTTTGACCGAGGGTTCTGGTATTGACTTGAATAGTCTCTTCAAGAGGAATTCAAAGGTGGTATTCATTTTGAAATCAGTAGTTACATTTATACCCAAAGTGACATTAACGCTTTAAATATTCACTCATTCAACTCATTTAAATTTATTTATTTATTTTTGATCCCCATTAGTCGCTGCCTCCGCAGTGCCTAGTCTTCCTGGGGTCAAATATCAGTTACAATATAAAATCTACTAGTTAAAAACAAAACATAATATTTGGAAATTCCAAATTTCAACCCTAGATGGATATTACAAAACTTTTTTTTAAATTTGTGACTTTTTCAAAACTTTTAGTTTTTGTGTTGCAAATCAAGGTCAATGAAGCTACCATATATGGTTCCATATATGGCTGGGGTAAAACATTTTCCAAAAAGTCTATTTTTAAAAATATAAGAAAAACACATAAACTTACAGGAACATTTATTTACAAACATTTTTTGAGGTACTGCTACTGGCACTTGTCATACAAGAAAAACATATTAAACTTAACGTAACATTCAGTGAGGAACCTTTTTTCCTGTGTGATTAAATATAGTTTTTCACCCAATAAAGGGTGTTGCTGATGTTGCTAAATTGCTGGAATTGTTTGAATTCTTATGACGTCATAAGCAGCATGTTTAACACAAAAACAATGTTGACTTATATCATGTGAAACCATGCATGTTAAAAAAGAAATAATTTGGAATCCCCTGGACTTAGCCGTTCATGAAATGTACATTTATTTAATGTACTATAATTTGTTTGAACCGCTAAGTTGCATTTTAAAGGTAATGAAGCAAGGAACATGATGGGCACAATAGCACCATCGCTAGTACGCATGTACTTGCATCACAACGTAAAAACGCGGGAGTGAAAAGATGTAATGATAATGGGAGTCACGTGACCACTACACCCATGTCTGTGGTTGCTATGGGCAACATCTGTTTAGGCAAAGCATGCTGGGATACAGTATGGCTGCCAAGGGCCTAAAAATGACCCGTATTGTGAGTAAAAGTAAGCCCCAATCCCATTTCTCCTCCCTTAGCCCTACCCCTTGTTTTGGAGTGCCCTTCAGCAGGTAGGGCCCTTCAGCAGGTAGGGCCCTTCAGGAATGGTGTGACAAGGGATAGTAGTTGAAATCTTTCACTCAGAAATGGGACACCACTTGTTAATTTTAAGTTGGTAGCTGACGTCATACATACCACACCAGCGGCGACGTTTGTCTCCACAATGTTGCCTCTCGTGTGGGTTGTAATAATCATAACATATAAATAGTTTACAAGCAACTTTGTGTACGTTTTACTCTGTACTTTGACAAGCTAAGTATTCTAGCTTGATTCACTTGACTTATTTTTTTCATAATGTTTGTAGTAGCACAGTGTTTATTAAAACTTCATGTACAACAGGTTGTGTATTGTAAATGTAAATATGTTTGTATTTCAGATATTTAATTATTAGCTATTGGAAAGATACAGTATAATGACAAAATAGTGTAGTTAGGAGAATCTGCAATGAATGTCATAAACAAGATGTCTTTAATTACGTTTGAACCACAAAACCTTTATTCTTACAAAGCTGCGATTCAAATAAGTAAAATATTCTCGATATAACTGAAAAATAGGCATGTTTAAATTTAAATTAAATATTTGCACATACATATTAATATACTGAACACAGCGTTAACATTGAAATCTCCCCTTGTAGTTCAACATGTTCCAAACAAAACCACAGTATGAAGTGGAGAAATTATTGCACTGATGTCTCGTCTCCAATAATTATTTATGGTCTGGTAGTTTATTAACTTCTCAAAAAGGCCTCAGAATCATTCAGTTTTGGCCTCACTGCCTTTGTGCCACTTTTGCTCTTTTATGGATTTCTTTGGAAGGAAATCCAGTACTGGATTGTTTTTCCTTTTCCTCTTTTACGGGGGTGAGGTTGTGGGGGTCAGAGGTCACTGGAGGCAGATTCACTCATTGTAGCTGCATGCACGGCTGTGGACAATCCAGAGTCCTGATTCAGGGTCCCAGTTCCTGAGTCAGGCTCAGGTTGGATGATGTCCTGTAAGCAGAGGTGGAAAACCCCGGCTTCAGAAAGTAAAGGTCCTGCCATGTTTTGCTTCTACCTGTGCACCTAAAACAGGTGATTTCACTGATTAGCTCAACTACTTGCCTGAAGAGTTGAACTAATTAGAATCAGCTGGTTTAGTGGGAGGATGGATCAAATATGTGGTAGGACTTTTACTTTCTGAAGCCAGGTTTTTTTTCCATCTCTGCCTGTAAGAAAAAGAAATGAAAACCTGCCTGGCTCACGTCATGCACAGAGGAACACCCGTGCACTGCTAGTTCAAGGGGGAAAACGCAGAAATGGCACAGCTCTGACCAGGACCCTGCAGGTTCACTGAAACTGAGACTTTTCGAACATGCCAGGTGGCAGCTGTGACTGATCCACTTTCAGTTCTTGATCCAGTCTTTAGAGTTTTCAGGTCCTGCAATAAAAACCACACAAATACACACGTACAACCAAATATTATTAATTAATCATTACAACACCATTACTTTCATACAGAAGGAGGATGGTTTATATGTAATTACTTTTTTATTAACTGTTTTGTCACATTGCCCTGTGATTACCTTATATATAGTTTATAGTTCTCCTGTTTCTTGAAGACTTGTTGGTCTGTCAGCTCGAGGTTCAGATGTTTGATCAGAGTCCTGCAACAGAAAACGGTGATAAACTAATAGATGTTGACTCAATGTAAGGAAACTCAGTTTTAGTAACATAGTAACTACTTTGTGGAGAAGTTTATTGGCTTATGTCGTTCTCTAACCAGATTTTAAAATGATCACAATGACTACAGCACCATAAGTGTTTCTTAAATGTTTTTATTTAATCACATTAATGTGCTGTACCTGATGTGTGCTTTTATATAGAAATTGTGCTTTTTCACACATATAAATTAATTATGAATTATAACTGTTGCATCATAGTTCAGATATATGCCACAGAATATTGGAAACCAAACACAACAGTCAGGATTTTAGTAGGTTCCCTGGTTTGTTCAGGAGTCCCTGGAATAATATTATAATAAATTAAGATTATAATAAGAATAATAAGTTAAACTCTTTGGTTATTACAGTGTAGTTCTGTCTGTGGAACAGTTTTATTAATTGATAATAATCAGGAAGTTAAACTCTTTGGTTATTACAGTGTAGTTCTGTCTGTGGAACAGTTTTATTTATTGATAATAACCAGGAAGTTAAACTCTTTGGTTATTACAGTGTAGTTCTTTCAGCTCTGCGCTGTTATCAGATGAACAAAGAAGCACCAAAACATTGCTGCTGGGTTATTTATAAAGCTAAATTCGTAACCGGGACAGAGATAATTTTGTTATCACGCACAAATCACGGTTTGCACGATTTATTATGACATTGTGATTACCGATTTTTCTGAAGTGCGTGTTGTCACAAACCAATTATATGTTCCTTTGCATCTACATTAAACTAAGGTGTTCCGGTGTATTTTATAAAAAATTTTCAGTGTTATTTGTAATATTTACTTACTTTTATGGACTCCTTTCACTGTGCCGGTAGCCATCTTCGTTCCGAAACGGACTCTGTTCGCAAAGCATTCTGGGTATTTCCATCTTCCACTTCGCTTGAAGTCTGCAACTGAAATCCCTTCATTTGAAGGGCTGTTTGGAGGGAGAGATGACCACTCCCCCTCCATCCCTAAAAGAAATGGGACACACTACACTTCACGGGAGCACACAAAACAAAGGGTAAGTGCGAGGTGTGAGGGCAAAGGTAGAGTATTGGGATTGGGCCTTTGTCCGTCTTCCTCACAGGACCCCCAGGCTATAATATTATTGAAGCTATGCACTCGCAGGGCAATGCCAAGTCAGACTATATATGCATTTGCAGTGAAGCATGCAGTACACTCGATAGCGTAATATTATGCGTAAATACGCACGATTTTTCAAATTTCACGCAGCCTTTTATGCTGCCGTGCGTATGCATACGCATTGTTAATTTCGTGTAATCGTTTTGAACCAGAGACGTAAATCTGCGGCGTTTCGCGATTTATTGTGCAAATCGCCGGTTTGTTGCGAGGTGTGTGAACATTGTATACATTTCGATTGCTACGTGAGACACTTCGACGTCCAACAAGAGGATCGACTGGA
>OMMV01228355.1:0-13296 GCA_900302635.1 Chatrabus melanurus | reverse complement strand
GCTGGGAGGACAGGTGAGATTATTTCAATATGCATCCACACACACACACACACACACACACGTATATATATATATATATATATATATATATATATGTGTGTGTGTGTGTGTGTGTGTGTGAGAGAGACATTTGTTCATTTAATTATGTACATGTTGATCATTATCTGATCTTGGCATGTTAAACCTTTTTGGGAACCTCCATATTTACGCATACTCAAATTTCAGCTGTTTAGGTCTGTCCAAGCCAAAGCTAAATCCATATAATAAAAGTTAGCAGTTTAACATTATGACAATTAACTTTTCAGTTAGCGGATTAGCGGTTATCGAAGCTAACTTTTAGGCTAGCTGTGCTCACCATTGACAACACCCCCGCATGCACACGGGTGTAAGAATCTCAAGAGAAGAAAGATTCATATTCGATGATCAATAAATCAATAGTAGAAATGTCCTATTAGCTGTTGGTATCTAAAACTAACTGCAGCACATTTTGGGGCTATTTTTCTGTTTACGAGGGGCATCAGTGTTTTTATTAACATAAGTACATCACCAGCAATCATTCCAGGGACAATAAGCAGCACATCAGCGGCCTCGTTTGTGAAATAATCTCCTTTTTAATTTGTTTCTGAAACACTTTAAAGCCTCACATACGCGTATATGATGAAGCACATACAACCAGCTTATTCTGTTCTTTTTGAAAGCAACTTTAATTTCATCTGCATCCTGACATCAGGACGATTTTCTAATTAGGAATACCCCACTGGAGAAAGTAATTACTGAACGCAGCTGTGCCCCCAAATACCCACTCTATTAGAGTGCGTCAGAGCTGGGGTGCACACCAAAAAGCACTGGGTCCTCCTGCACAGAGCGCAGCGGAAACTCCTCAGCTTTACCTACACACTCATAATTGATTCGTAATTTGTTTAAGCCTTACCACATTTTGATTAGCTTAATTAAAGTCCACAGTTGGTGCTCAGCTGGACTCAATAGCTACAATTTACCAGCATTTCTAAACACTGCAGTCTAATTTTTTGTGTGTTTCAACAAAGTTATATGTTGATTCACATGCAGGCATGTTGTGTTTGCGGTTATTCACACTAAATATGGAAAAGGATGACTGCAACCTGCCCATAAGTGTTGTTTCAACTCGGTCTAAACCAATCACGTCATTCTACTCATTGTTTATTTATTTATTTTGTATACAATAGTACAACCCCAAATCAGAAAAAGTTGGGACAATATGGAAAATGCAATTAAAAAACCCTGCAGTGATCCTTACATTTACTTTGACTTCTATGTCATTGCAGACAGTATGAACCCAAGATATTTCATGCTTTGTGTGATCAGCTTCATTTCATTTGTTAATATACATCCATTCCCATAATTAACACCTGCAACACATTCAACAAAAGTTTGGACGGGGGCAATTTATTCTAAATATACAAATTAAATCACCGCTTTTACAGACAGTTTTCTTGAGACAAGTCACAGGATGGATACATAAACTTTTCCATGTCTTGGACTTCATTTACATCAGTCATTAAGAAATACAAACAGTATGGTACTGTATGGTAAACCTGTGTCAAGCAGGCAGTTCTCAAAAATTGAGTGACTGTGCTGGAAGGAGACTAGTGAGGGAAGCCACCAAGACACCCAGACAACTCTGATGAAGTTATAGGCTTCTGTGAGTGTGGTTGGAGAAACTGTGCATAGTGCAACTTTTGTCTGTTGCATTACCAGTTATACACGAAGTGGTATAAAGGAGGATTAAAAAAAATAATAATAGTTTTTTTTTTTTTAAAAGAACATGCAGAATTTTAGCTGCAGTTTGCCAGAAGGCACATGGGAAACCCGAGAAGAGATTTGATCTGTTTTCCTGTTTTACAGTACTTCTCTCTTCCACTCCAACATGAAGCTGTAAATGGGGATGCAACACGCAAATGTTGCACCATTCCCAGTTTCTCCACTCACATCCACAGAAGCCTATAATTCTTTCAGAGCTGTCATGGGTGTCTTGGCGGCTTCCCTCACTAATCTCCTTCCAGCATGGTCACTCAATTTTTGAGAACTGCCTACTTGACACAGATTTACCATACAGTACCATACTGTTTAATGATTGATATAAATGAAGTCCAAGACATATTCAGTGACTTGGAAATGTTCATGTGTCCATCCCCTGACTTGTCTCAAGAAAACTGGCTGTAAAAATGATGATTTAATCCGTATATTTAGAATAAATTGGCCCCCATCCCAACTTTTTTGGAATGTGTTGCAGGACTTAAATGCTTGCATTTATATAGTGCATTTATATTTTGTTATGTATATTAACAAATGACGTTGATCACACAAAACATGAAATATCTTGGGTTCATACTGTCTGCAATGAAACAGAAGTCAAAGTAAATGTAAGGATCACTGCAGGGTTTTTTATTTGCATTTTCCATATCGTCCCACTAACCAAACTGTAAACCAAAACTGTAAATATGTTTATTTCTGCTGTAAAGACCCCCATGTTAAAGGGGGTTTTAACAAGGGGGTCTATGGGGAGTGAGTTGCTTTTGGATCCAGCCTCAAGTGGTTAGGGGTTGAAAAGGCCGTCCAATATTAATGCTTTGTCAGACTCCAGGTCACCAATGTAACCATGTCATCAGTAAGTTTAAGGGTCTCCCCCATTTTCCACCCTCCATGTAGGTCCAATACGCACCTTGAAGTGACTTCAAATGGAGTAAGAGCCATAGTTTTGTCAAGACAGGGCCCATTGTATTTCTGCAGTCATCACATACATGGGCTGGAATATACCTTTGCCGTTGCTAAGCAACACCAATATAACTGACTTTTCACATCTTAATGTGACATTTTAATTTTTTTGGGGGGGGGGCAAAATTCAGAGCTGCAGTATCCTTACAAAACCAAAACTTTCTTTGAGTTCAACATCAAATTTGTGTAAAATGTCCAGATTTCAATCACCTTTCTCCTCATAGCTGAGCTACAGATTATATAAAAACCGGGTCATTAGTTGGTTGTTAGGCCTAGTGGAACTAGAGTTAATAATTGATTTAACTGATGCATTTTAATAACGTCTTTTTAAAATTTCAGAATAAGGCATAAAATCTTAAAAAAGGACCCTATCTCAGTTTTATTTAACAGTAATGGAGCTGCTATGTTTAATGATGTCACCTGTCGCTGGACTCATCAGTGGATATCAGGCTGCCCCATCACTGAACTGGGTCATTGGCAGCATTAATTATATGTTTTTTCATTCTTCTGGGGCAGAGAGCAGATATTAGGACCGACTGAACTGTCAAAAATCACCATTATACAGTGTCTTCCTGGAATAAGCCGAGTGTGGCTCACCCTCCTGGCTTCTACGGCACTTTAACAGAATACCATGCTGACAGTTAAACCAATATAAACTGAATGTATCAGCGTGAAAAAAAGAAATCATGGCATCCAAACCCAGATCTAGCTGATCTTGGAGGAGGACCAGGCCATGATGACATCGCGGCATATGCAAAATTTCCAAATCAATCAGTGTAATAGTTTAGGGAGTAGAGTTATGCATGCTGACAGACAGACAGATCTCCCTACAGTTATCGCTTCCTCCCAAATTCCAATCTTCAAGGTGTTCACAGAGATCTCCTCGTGCAAAAAACAAACAAAAACCCCCCCCCGACTCGAACCAAAGTGAATTTATTTCTTCCAAAGTTTACATAATATGACCTGTCAAGGAAAATACTCTCACATGTTTACTTTCCTTCCTCCTTTCAATATATCTCATCTTATTGTGATTGTAATCCACCATCAAGATAACCCGAGACTGTTAATGTCCTGTTTTGTAGAGCAGTCACAGTATTATGCAACAGCAGTTAGTTTCGGCTGAGGGTTCATGTGAACCTATCCATAGGAGTTGGGCTGCCTGGGTTCCATTCCCGGTCACACTACCTGTCTTTGTCCTTGGACAAGACACTTCATCTGCATTGTCCCAGTCCACTCAGCTGTAAATGGTACTGGCCTTGGCTGGGGAAGTAACCTGTGATGTACTGACATCCCATTCAAGGGGAGTCATAGACTTGTAACCGATTCACGCTATGGAATCCATGGATAAGCACTGGCACCAATGGGTCTACGTTGGACTTGCTTCTTTCAAACTAAACATCCTCAACTAAGGTCAGGTTTGGGAGCATGTGCCGATGCCGCGTGCCACTGCACCCACCACACCACGGAACTGGTCTAAGTCCTAGATAGCCACCACCCAGGCAGATGACTGGTCCATCCTCACTTCTTGAAAGAAACCATCTGTTTGCCACAGCCAGGTGAAAGGTGGGTACGAGTCTGAGGCACCTGCTTCCTGGATCATGCATAGAGAAATGTGCCACATGGCCAAAATGTCATAGCTGACATTCCCTCCCTACACAAGTGATACGCCTCATCTGGGTTTCCCTAAGTAACTGTTTGTTTGACACAAAGCCATTCCTGCTGTATCCAAGGATTCTCTGCAGAAACCTAGTACCAAAGACATCCAGACATCACCTTAGGTCACTGGTTAACGTCCAAGTCTCACAACCGTTCTCCTGCACAGGTATCAGCATCGCCAGACACCTCTGTCCAGGGACCTCATGACAAACATCCTCAAAGTCCCACAATTCTGTGATTGTGCATTGAGAAAGTCTCCTGCTATAAGCAAAATTTTGGCTTGAAACGGTTCATGTTGGACTCTGTCGGATATGTCATGTAAGTCCATGTCTGGACTCCTACTTGTTCTCTGTGACACGCCCACACAGACAGATGCTCCCTTCTGCACCTTTCTCTCTTTTGCTTCTGTGCTGCTGCGTGTCTGCTTGGCCTCTGGCCAAAGGGGGGAAGGGAATTATGGGTAATCAAACATGCAGGCATTTTTTGACGCACTGGTGTGCAGCCATCCGAAATCCAACAGCATGTCTTCTCTGCTTCAATTCAAAAGAAGGTGATTAGTTGAACTTATTGCTGCAGTGACTTGAACGGAAAGAAAAAGGAACTCAGTGTTCACGTCAAACTTCAAGAACCAGACTACATTTAGCACGCAAAAAAGCCAGGCAACTTCAAAATATTACCTCTCTGCTCTCGGGGAGATATAACATGTTATGCAATGTTATTCCATTCTAACAATGTAAAAACCGTCACCACTCTGGATTTCTTCAGCTAGGTTTTCTGGTACTAGAGGCAAACAACCAAACAACTGTCTCTGAATGTCAGTCAAGACGAAGCTGATGTGCAGAAGATCGGGTCAAGTCCAGGAGCATGTGCCAGTGCCACGCTGTACTGCATCCCCTACACCAAAGAGCCGCCTTGGTTCCTGGATGGCAACCACTCAGGCAGACAACCGGTCTATCCTCACCTCTCGAATGTTGCCATCTATCTGCCACAGGCAGGTGAAATGTGGGCAACCCCTTGGCCTTCTCCACCTGCTGACGTCCTCAACATCTGCACCTGCATGCTGGATTATGCCAAGAGAAACGCGCCACATGGTGTTCCCTCACAATTCAAGTGATATTCCTCATCTTAGTCTGCTTCAGCAACTGTTCCTTTGACACAAAGTCATTCCAGCGGGTGGTTGCAGCGATGCCTTTGGTAAAACATCTAGATACGGTAGATATATATGCAGGAGAGTGGAAGTAAAAACTGGTCTTGAAGGGATAGAGGATGTTTCAAATAGTAGCTTCTGTCCTTTTAAAACAAGATGATGGTTAGCATCATCTGCAGTTAGAGTCAACCACGGTTAGCCTTACCACACAATCTAACCGTGAATTACCGTGAAGTGTTGTCTTTAAGATGGCTCATCAATAGTCAAACACACCATGTTGATGTAAAAATGTCTTGCATAAATAGTGGATTACCCCAAACCCAGAAATATGTAAATTTCACCGCATCAGTGTTTATAGTGTGTTTTTGGCCTCCAGACTTTTATATCTCTTTTTAAGACACTTTGGACCCTATCTTGAGGTTCTATAGTGCACGGTGTAACTCGCATGGCATAAATCTATTTGGGGCACGTCCAACCACACGTTGCTATCTTGAGGGCAAACATTTTGAGCACAAACCTGAGTGCTGGGCACAAAGGGCCAGGTCCACATTATTCAAGGGTGTGTTGTGGGCCTTCCGTAGGCCTATCATAACATCAACCAATCAGAGTGTCACCTGGCATCCCCTTTAAACAGGAGTGTACAAAGCACACAGTGCTGCGGTTTTGAATGGATGCAAAGGAAAGGTGTAGAGAGGATTTATGGTGAGGATCTGCTCAGATACGTGCACGTGTGCACGCATGGAATCAGCTGGCAAAAGAGACATAACACAAGATGTTGCTGTGACAGTTGGATGAACACCTTTGGGAATACTGTGTCCTCTAATACCTCTTACTCCACTTTGTGAAGAGTGTTCGCTAACTGTGCATGAGGCATGCGCGTAAGCTGCAGCTCTTTCAGCTGGACTTTGAGATGACCCTCACTCATGCAGATGGGTCTGTTGCCTGCAGTGCTTTTTAGAGTAAGCTAGTGCTGTTCATCTGTCATTAACTAACGTGCACTCTGTGTGCCATGACGTAGTTGGACTAATCCTTCTTTATCTGTGATTAGGATGGAGTGCGTGATTAGTGTTTGTAGTGTGTTTTTTGAGTCAAAGCATGGGTTGCTACACATCTTAATGATGTGTTACCACCAGATATGTTTTTGTTTCACTATTTGACATTGAGACTCCCTATGAAAACTGAATCCTTCCCTGGTCGTCCACCTGACCGCCACACAGCCCCAGTTGTGGGGAGGAAGAAAGCGGCAAACTCATTAAAGTTGTGTGTTTTCCAATAGTTATTTCTTTTATGTTATTATTATGTTTGGGTTCAATTCAGTTCCATGTTCCTTTTATGCACTATTCACTGTGCACAGAGTGTACATGTGTGGTGAACCCACTTATGTAAAGCGCATCTGAGTGCAGCGCTCTTAAAATACCACAAAATCACTGCACCAGAGTTTAGACTTGCTTTTACGTGGTCTAAATGCAAAGGCTTTCTGTGATGGACGATAGGAATGCGCCAGCTTTGCACCTGGCCACACCTCATTTTTGTATGAACACACCCACTTGCACACAGATGAGCGCAAGCACATTTGGTATCAAAGGAAAATGGCCGCTGCACGTTAAAATGACAAATGCATTGGATGGGAGCTCGCAACGACACTTACATTGCGTAGTGCGCCACATTGAGCATAGTAGAAAGTCTTGTTGGACTTTGTGCTTGTAATTTTGAATTTCTGTTTCATTGATAGTTTGGCCATAGCAGATGGTCCCCCCTCTGAGACTGGTCTGCTTGAGGTTTCTTCCTATACTTAAAACATTTAGGGAGTTTTTCCTTACCACTGTTGCTATTGTGCTTGCTCAGGGGGTGGGTAAGGTTAGACCTTACCCTTGTGAAGCGCCTTGGGGCGACTATGTTGTGATTTGGCGCTATATAAATAAAGTGAATTGAATTGAATTGAAGTAGAAGATAGGGCCCTTGGTGACCTATGCTAGTTTTCTGAAATGGCAATATGACCCCTTTAGCATACAAAAATGAAATTTGTCATAGATCTGGACATGCATTTCTCTAGATAACAGATAAAAAGAGGTGACAAACATGAGTGAGGTCATAGTGACATAAACAAACGCTATAAGGCAGTGAGGCAAATATTAAGTCCAACCTGATCTGGTGTACAATTAGCACTTAAAATGATATTAAATCTAATTGTACTAACCCACAGAACAACATAACCATAATATAATTTAATGGTGTTAATTGGATTTTGATCAAAACTAATGACTCAGTGGGACTCAGATTATTAAAAACTCGTTACTCGGTGCATCATATGGATCGTGGCGCTAATCTCTGGGACTGTGGCCCTTGTCTGTGCTTGCGTCACATCTGATGTCTCTGTTAATGAAAGAAATGGAAAAACATGCGACTCAGTCACTCTGCCCACCTCGCCCACATTTCCTCTGCTCTCTGATGGCCAAGTCTCTCCACCTTGGAGTCCAAAACCAAGGAGGAGAGACATCACCCGTCATCGCTCTTGACACCTCATTTTAAAAACGGTGAACGCCGAGGCCACACCACATGGCACCGTGTGGCATGAGGTTGCCTTCCACCGACTTCGCTCACCAAGCCAACCTGCAAGTCAAAGGCTGATGGCCCATCAGAGGATGTTAGTTTGGCTTTAGTGAGGTGACAAAATATGAAAACATGGGAAAAAAAACTAGAACTCCAAACTGAAACGACTTGAATTTTTGGCTGCTGCATACAAATACATGCAGACAGCACTGAGGCAGAAAATATCACACATGCCTCTCAGCATCCAAAGGATTTCTCAGAACAAGTCTAACACAGCCCTTTGGGTTCAAATTGCTTACTTTAAAAGAGATGAATGGGCTTTTCAGAGTGACATCAAAGCAGCGGGATTAGACGTTTATTAAACTCGACATACACAGAAAAAGATTCTTCACTCTGGTTCTGTAAAGCTGAAATCATCAGCACTGATCCAGAAATGAAAACACATTGATGGATTTTAGGGGAGTAATCTAGCTTTTTCTTAACGTGAAATCTAAACATTTAATCCATTTTTATGGCAACATTATATGCTGAATCAAGCAAATGTAAATTTAAACAGTTTGTTTCTGTTCTTATGTCAAGTTCAGTTTTGGTTAACTGACGTGAATTTGTGTCAAGATCCAGTAGACGCCATAATGATATTACTGATCTTTGTTGGCGACTAAACTGGGGTGACAAGGGACAAAATGGTTTTCTTTTGCCCTTAAACCAGTGAATTTACAAAGAAAATTGTGAAACATTGCATTACTTTTCTTGAAAAAAATAATTAAACTTAATGGCCCTTCACACTCTGATGATTAGCACGCCGTTTGGCGACGGAGATTGAAAACTTCATTAACTCCGACCGCCAGACTCTGCAGGAGTCCGCCAGACTCTGCAGGAGTCCGCCAGACTCTGCAGGAGTCCGCCAGACTCTGCAGGAGCTAAGTTGACGTCAGTCGGACCACGTTGATGCTCGTCGTGGCCCCGGAAAAATTTTCAACATGCTTAAAATCTTTGATGTTCATGCTAAAACACAGGCAAGACATCACCTCCGCTAGTACTGCGTTACTGCCCCGTTTGCCTCCGCCGGCCTCCGCTGGCCAACGTCAGAGGTCATTCAGTTCCTGGAGCATGGCAAAGATGGACGACCCGGAGAGGCTGCGACAAGAGTATGAGCTTGAAGTCCTTGAAGCAGCAAATGTGAGTGAGTTACGTCGAGTTTATATCGGCTACGTCAAGTGACGTCTCAAACATTGAGTCGATGATCAGTTCCGCCAAGCTGCACTATGGCTCCGCGGAGTGCATTACCAATGCGCCCGTCCTCTGACGGTGAAAGTTGAACTACGTCCTATAGTAAGTCAGTGAACTGTCGCCAAACGTCCTCCACTGAGCTACGTCGGCCTGCGTTGAAGACAGGAAATTTGGACGCTGGAGCAAACCTACTACAGCGTTTCACAGACATTTTTGAGAATCTGCTACGTTGGCCAGCGTCAGCCACATGTCATTGGTGTAAGGGCAAAAAAACAGTTTTCAATTTTTGTCCCTTGTCACCCCGTTTTGCGGTACCTTGACATTTTGTGTGATACCATTTAATACAATCCCACCCTAACCAAAATATAAACCAAGTCATTATCGTTTATAGTCACTTGCGAGACAAAACGGCTTAGTCCACGTACCTTCCTTTCAATTGATTAGCTTATTATTCACATAGTTAGCTCGCTAGCCTATTCTAGGTAATACGATGGCTTGTCAAGAGAGCTACCTTGGATAATTAATCAATGTCTGTGGAGATTCTCCATCATCCAGGTCATGGTATCCAAGCAGGTTGAGTCAGATCAATTTGACTCGTTTAGTTCCTTGGAGACGTTTCGCTCTTCATCCAGTAACCACTACTATTTAGGACGTGACGTAATTAACATGCGAAAGTCTTGTTCAAACATGGTAGCGAAAGGATCTGTATGGTCTGCTGAAGAAATTAAATACTTGCTGGAAATCCGGGCGGATGAAAACATACAATCACAACTGGATTTTACGTCCAAAAAGTCGGAGATTTTTGGAATAATTCGTGAGTATGTATGTGTGTGTGGGTTCACAACAAATGCTGCATAACGTAACGTATTGATGATGTCAGTGTACTTGGGTACAGAATAACATTACAACGTGAAAGACGGCCACGAGTGGGGAACCATCGTACTCAGACATGCACGTAATATGAAAACGCTCTGAAATATTCCACGATCATCATCTTTAACCTGAGTTATCTTTTAAAGACTGGAGGGCGTAGAATTGAGTGCAGCAAAGTAATTTGTCTTAATTTTGTTCTGTCTATTTTTTAAAAACAAATCCCTCTGAAGTTATTTCTGCCTCTCTTCTAATGACGCCTTTTGAAAAAAATAACGGTTACTGACAAGTTTTTATACCGGTTTAAGTAAAGTGTCAAAACATAGCAATATGTCAAACTGAAGGGATTGAGACATGAAAGTTGAAGAGCAATTTCAACTCCCCTGGGAAAAACATCATTCTGTGTCTGATCCAGCTGAAAGGGTTTGACTTGATTTGGTGCAATGCCGTCAATCATCCTGACAGCCACGGGGCCCAAGGGATCAAAAGTGAGAAAGGAGTCACACGAGTAGAAACTGTAGTGTTTTCTAAGCGTCTGGCACCTGAAACGTCTACTGTATATAAAGAGGTTAAAATCACAGCACTCCTTCCAGTTTGCAATTGACCACTTACCAATTCATTCTTCTGGAGAAACGATTATACAAATCAAATATAAATTTTACTGACAACTCAATCACAAGCATCTCCATGGGTTTCACAGCTAACAAACAACAATGCAACTATATTTAATTAGTGTAAAAGGTGTCAAAACAAAGTTCCAAATAATATAATTTGCAAATTTAATTAAACGATAATGAAAAGTGTTTTTAATGTGCAAGGATGGCCATTTCATATTGTTGTAGGTCAGTAGTAAGACCTTAAAATCAATTTGTCAAATGAAGCCAAACATACTTTCTGCAGCATTCTCAAACATTTGAAAGTTTGTATGACAACAAGAAAGCAACTATAGTGAAGTGTCAATGTGACAAATCATCCATCCATCCATTTTCTGAACCCCGCTTATTCCAATTAAGAGTCACGGGGGTGCTGGAGCCTATTCAGCATCTGATAGACACTGAGGGTGCTTTCACATCGACCTTGTTTGGTACAGATTTTTCAATTTGGTGCGAAACAAAATAGCAGGTATGGAAGCTCCCTCAAAAAACAGTCTGGAAAAAAGGAGCAAAATTTGTCCTGGTCACAAAAGGTGTGCTCGGTCTAGATGAAACGGAACCATGGCCCGGTTTGTTTGCGGTGTGAAAACACTTTTTTGGAGAGTTCGGACATTCAGATTAATTACAGGAAGTTAAGGCAGGTTATCGTCACCCATTAAACAGTAGAAGAAGAAAAGAAATGAAAGTAGTAACAATGAGCCATAAGAGCACATCAGGAGAGGAGGAGATGATGATGATGATGGTCATGGTAAAAATACTGTAATAATAGTGTAGCTGCAACAAAATTATTTGTTCATTGTTTTTTCTCCATTCAAACGGAACTACCCACCAAACTGAAAACAAGCCAACGCCAGATGCACGCACATCTACAAACCAATCAATGTCAAGTATACGGAGACGCAGCCTACTTAGATGATGACGACAGGACGCAAGTATGTCATGGAAAGTTATTTAGTGCGAATGCAAAATTGCAAGTGAAACCAAACTAACCAGACCAAATGTATGTATAACAACAGCCAGAGGACAGTGTAGCAACAAAAAGGATTTAGGCCATCATTCTAGGATGTCGCACAGCTACTGACAGAGATGGTCAGATCTTCATAATAATGCGTTTGATTAACAGGACCAACCACCAGTATCTCACTTTTACCGGAGATAGGCAATAAGTTGGATGGCACAGTCTTTAACAACAGATGGACGGGCCTCCAAATTGTGAATGGTTATCTGCTCCATGTGAAACACAGAGCATTGTTATATCATTGGTATAACAGTGAAATAACGTTTGCCTCTTGGCCCACCAGCCACAGCTTTATGGTGGAGTGGAACAGAGAAGGTGTTTAGTACAAGAAAACAGATCAAATCTAGGCTTGAGTCTCCCGTATGCCTTCTGGCAAACTGTTGCTGAAATTTCATGTCTTCTTTTTCCGAAAATCCTTCTCTGTTCCACTTCACAATGAAGCTGTGTATCTGGTGATGCAACAGACAAAGGTTAATCTATGCACAGTTTCTATAATCACAGCCACAGAAGCCTATAACTCCTTCAGATTCATCTGGGTGTGTTGGTGGCTTCCCTCACTTGTAGAATTCTTGCACTTTCACTCAGTTTTTGAGAATAATCCTGAGATTTATTTTGTCCAAGTACTTATGAGCTATGAAAATGGAGGAACTATGGATACAGATGGCTGTAATTCTTAAATGGTTAATGTGATATTTTTGTTAAACCCCTTGTATTAAAGCTAACAGTCTACATTATACTCACATATTGTTTGTTTCATTTCAACTCCATTGTCGTGGTGCACAGAGGCAAAATTACAAAAAATTGTGTCACTGTCCAACTACTTATGGACCTGACTGTACATTCTAAAATGATGCAGTATTTTGTCAGGAGGGGCTATATAGAGGGAAAACAGCAAATGACCAAGCATTGAGCCTTGTGGTACACCATATTTTCATTCAAAAATGTAATATGTTTGGCATGCTCCTGAGGCCTTACTTATGCGGGTTCGTGTAAATGAAAACTTTTTTGGAAACGGTCAGGTGTGCATGATGTTATTTTTGAAAACGGAGAGGGGCAAATATACATTTCTGAAAATACCCGGCTACGTGTAAACGTGGCGACGCCGGGCAAATTAGTGTGTGGCGGTCCGTATAATCGGTCCCGTGAAGTCCTGTAACCGCGAAAACTTTGGACAACGTAATAAGAGTAACTTGTCCCAGACAATCGTTAATATTGATCCCTGTTTAACTCAAGCAGTTATAACAGGCAATTAAAAAGCATATTTTAAAAGGATATCAACCAATTATCGTTATCGTCAAAATCTAAAAAAATATCGCAATATTTTTTTTTGCCCATATCGCCCACCCCTAATTGTTATAGTAAAAAAAATGGCTGTTTTTGCAAAAAAAATAATTTTTAATTTTTTGTTTTGTCATGCC
>OMMV01228295.1:0-12678 GCA_900302635.1 Chatrabus melanurus | reverse complement strand
ACACATTGAAATCATTAACAAGCTTTAAAATTACTCAGCCTATCTGATTTCAGAAACAATATTCAATCAAATGAACGCAAAAGTAGGCTAACAGCCCAAACCCATTTTTGCCCGCAAAATAGATTGCAAAACCGCCCAATCTGGCAACCCTGGCTAAGCCGATAGTTGTTGTTTCGTCGCATGACATACGTCACGACCAAACGTTAGCGATTGGTTATGGCAGATCCAGAGTGGCACTGGGCAGATCCAATAATTTTGCACTTCAACAGAGTACCCGCCTTCAAGTAGAAAACACTTGTCAATGGAGAGTGTCCAGACTCTCTGTACAAATGAAATGTAGTACAAGAGTCTGGTAGGACCAGGCTAGAACAGCTCTGCCATGCAATAAGAAAAAAAACTACCTTCAATCCAAGCTGATTATTAATGTTTTTATTTAATCATTTATTTTTTACAACATGAAGTAAACAAAATGAATTTTTTATATAGTTCCTATCAATTCCACGCCCAGAGTGATCTAGATTGAACGACATGGATCAAACACTGGTGTCTGTGTTTTAGTTGTTAAAAACACATTAATCCTCAGCATTATTGTTATTCTTAGTAGTAGTACAGTATATGCAAAAATGTCTTAAAAATATCTCTTCCAAAATGGACCTTCACCCAAAAAGGGCCGACCTGTAATAGTGCATGTTAGCAAGAGGAAAGCACTGATGAGACAGGACAATCATAAAAACTTGTGTATTCATGTGCAAAGCGCTCTCTGATTGGCCGGTCATAAGCAAACATATTTGGTGTGTATTTGAAGAAAAGCAAGCAGAAAGTACTGAATAGAGCGCTGGCTACAGCTTCGCCGGCTCAGGGCTTATGGAACGGACTGGTGACGGAACACATACTGATCGGTGTGAGACTCGTGTTTAATCAATCAGATACAAACTATCAAAACGCCTTGATTGGATCAGATAACGGTCAGATCAGGATATCCTTAGTATAACACTTGAAGTGGCTCGGGCAGAAATACACAGATGTTTGAGAATATTAACAGGGTTTGAATTTTAATCCAAATCATTCAGATACCATCGGTGTAAACACCCAGTTGCCGGCCTCTGAATCCGCCCCAAGTACAGGTCACATGAAGCCTGATTAACGCGCGCGCACACGACATCTACAGAGAGTTTGTGATATTATTCAGCTTCGCGACTTGCTGAAACGTCACACAATCTGTGTAAAACTTTTGTGTGTTCACCTCAGTACTCCATTTCTGCCCATTTTTCGCCTCCTTGTTGAATTTGCTCCAGGATTTAATGAGCCAAGATCTTGTCACTTAAGTCGTAAGTGCTACAAGCTCCTTCAGACATGCAACATTTCTAAATTACTTGCACAAGACAAGTTTATTTAAATGTATGTTTTTAGGAAAACTTTTATCAACAAATTTAGCCAATGTCAGGTAAGCGCCGTCAAAGCACAAACAGTTGCATCGAACAAATGACGCTGTGACTTTCAGAGTAAAAGTCTTTACTAGGGACGTCCCCACCTAAACGAATTAGATCAGAATCAGCCCGATCAAAGCGTTTTTTGATTGATCATTATTGGATAAATTAAACCCGAGTCACCAAATAAGTGTGCGTTCCCTCTGCTTTGCTTTCTAAGCACGGTGCCAGTGGACCGAACAGAGACTCATGGCTGCTGCTGCTTCACTACAGAGCCACGGTGCACGTTTTAAAAGCAATTACCACTCTGCTTTAAATACGCAACAAGCCTATTTTATTCACATGGATCATCAACAGCGTGCATCAGTTTCGCTCTGTTTCAGAAGCACGGAATAATAACAGGCAGCGCTCAGAGCTGCCACAGTGAGAATTTCAAAACCATATGGCACATTGCATAAAATACGCACCAAGTCTGCTTCTGGTGGACGGCACATGTGATATAGCGATTTCCACAAAAAACAAACCGGTTTTTCTCGTTGTGTTTGTTTTACTCCTGTTTACAGAGACAGTACAGACGTATAGCCAAAGAGGTGAGGGGTCGAAAGCGCCCCCGTTAGAGTATAGGTCCACTTTTGAAGACATTTTAAAGGCATTTTTTTAACATACAACAAAAATAATGACAATGATGATAATAATAACAATAATGAATGTATTTTTAACAACTAAAACATTGTTCAGTCCTAGTTTTACTACTACAATTCTTCACTAAGTGGATTGATGAGCCATATAAAACAATCTGTTGACTTAATATTTAAAAAAATAAATAAATGAATACAAACATTAAGAAGCAGCTTTGATTGAAGGTGTTATCAGATCAGGATTCAGTATCAGCAGATATTAAAAGACTCGAAACGGGATAGGGGTCAAAAGACCAGATCAGGACAGTCCTAGTCTTCACTGTGTCGCTGCATTTACATTAAAACGCCTTAATTGTGAACCACATTTTCAAAGACGAGTCGTCTTAAATATGATTTAGCTTTGCTACCTGCAGCAACAGAGACAAGCAAAAGTGTTCTCGTATTTTCTAAAAATTTCAGCCCCGGCCACCAGCTGGCCCTGTTCCATGGTAGGGGAAACACAGCTTTTAAGACAGAACAGCATGGCCTGTTAGAACGTTGAGGGTCAACAAAAATAATTCTGCAGTTTCCACACAGAGCAACGCACACACACACACACAATAAAAATAATAAAAAAACAAAATATAGTGTTTGTAGTTGGAAGGAGTTTTCAGAACAAATACCTCAAGTCAATATGAGAACAAGAGGTTAGAGGTGACACAGGGACCAGAACATTCAGTAAAATCCTGCAAAGACAAACATTGTAAAAATATCTTTCTGCTAACCTGGTATGCTGGTAGAAATGAGCTCTGGCTGACATGAATGTAGATGGGCCTGGGGAGGTTCCAAACCAGGAATCAGTGAATCCACACCAATCTCTGCCGTTGCTACACAGACACAGCAGGAGGAAAGAAGAATAATTGAACAAAATGATTATTATTAATGTAAATGACGGATTAAACAGATTTAGGCTCCTTTCACTACTTTGCATCTGTAAGTCTTTGTGATCGTGTGAGGGAAAGTGGATGAGGAAGGCAAGGGGAGAAGAAAATAAATAAATAAAGCACACAAAACCAAGATGGCAATGCAGGGAAACAAATAGAGCTGGTACCATTGGCAGAGCTCTCTGCAGAAGTGCTGAAGGGGTCAGCCAGGGTTAAGAGGTCAGGAAGGTGCAGAGAAGTTTCAGGGGACTTCAGTCCCTCAATCAGCTTCTCTGTGAGTCAGCCACAGACAGAAGATGGAAAGTTAGAAAAGAGATGGCAGAGGAGAAGAGAAAATGTGGTATAAACCAACAGGAAAAGACAAAATTATGCATCTTATTAAAATAAGCAAAATGGGTAAGGTAAAAAATATTTACAGTGTTCTGAATGTGGCTTTCTTTAATTTTGTTCTCACAAATTTAAGTTTTTTTGTAAAGCACTGTTACACTGTTAACACTGTTATTGGCAGGCATTATATAAATAAGCATTATTTATTCAAAGTGGTCTACATTTAAGAAAATGTAAATAAAAATGACTGGATTGTTATGATCACAATAATCACAACATTTATGGTAATTTTACTATTTTCACAAAATCAAGAATATTGTGAAAATTACCAACTAGCCTTTTATTTTGGAGAATGATGTGTTTTTGAACATTTCATACATTTTGTGCGTAGAAGTAGGCCAAAAAAGGATTGATCTTCAGTCGTGGCTATCCCTCGGGATTCGAGGATGATGGTCCCCTAATCTTTGGTGGTCTAGTGGACCCTAAGATGGCTGAAGATTCCCAGTCTTGTTGCACACTGCTTCTGACATATGTTGCAAGTGGTCATGGTGGGAAGTTTTGGGCAGTCAGGGTCTCTTTGTCACTCCATCCGCTTTCTCCTCTTCTCCTCAATGTTGTTCATCCGCGTTTTCTCGAAACTTTCTGTTCCTGCATGAATCAGCCCTCTCCAGCCAGCACGGCCTTTAGCTCGCTCTTCCGAGGTCATCCAGTCGATGTCGCAGCTCTTCAGATTTGATTTTAGAAGATTTCTGTAGCACTTTCTCTGTCCTCCCCAGACGGCTTTTCTTCATTCAGTTGGGAGTAGAAAACTTGTTTGGGGAGTCGGCTGTCATCCATCCTGACGACGTGGCCCACCCACCGCAGTTGATGCTTGATGATGATCGACTCGATGCTCTGTTGTTTCGCTTTGGCCAGGATGCTAATGTTGGTGCGGTAATCCTCCCAACCAATTCAGAGGATGTTTCTTAGGGAGCATTGATGGAATCGTTCTTGGGTCTTCAGATGGCGGCGGTACTTTGTCTAGTGTCTCGGATCCATACAAAAGGGTTGGAATGACGACGGCTCTGTAGACAAGGATTTTTGTTTCATTGCGGAGGTCTCCATTTTGGAATACACGGGTACAAAGTCAGCCGAAGGCAGTTCCTGCACATTTGAGATGATGTATCTCATCGATGCTGGCGTTTGATGACACGTGGCTGCCCAGGTATGGAAAGTGGCTCATGTTTTCCAGGACCTGTCCATTGAGCGTTATAGCAGGAGCTTTCGGGTGAGTCTCGAGAGGAGGTGATTGGTACAAGATTTGAGTTTTCTTCAGGTTGATGTGCAGACCAAGCTTAGTGTAGGCTTCGTCAAAGGTTTTGAGGATCTTCTGAAAGTCAGTCCTCTGTGTGGGATGCCATGCCTTTATCGGTAGCGTATTGGAAGTCCAGGAGAGAGGCGGTGCTCGTTTTGTTCTTGGACCTCAGCCGACAGGTTGAAGACTTTCCCATTGGTTCTGTAAACAATGTTAATTCCGGGTGCATGATGGTGGCAACAAAAACAGTGAACAGATTTACTCCAGATTTCGGTCTTTGCCCCATTCACCAGAACTGTGGCAGACATGTCGTCATGAAGAAGTTTCAGAATTTTGATGAATTTTTCAGGACAGTCAGCTTTAATCAGGATCTTCCACAGGAGGGGACATGACACACTGTCAAATCCCTTGGTGAGGTTTATGAAGGCCATGTACAGTGGTTGGTGTTGTTCGCTGCACTTTTCCTGCAGTTGGCGGACAGTGAAGACCATGTCTGTCGTTCCCCTTGATGACCGGAAGCCACTTTGGGTCTCGGGCAGGATTGTTTCTTTGACTGGCTTGGGAAGGTTGTTAGCAATGCAGGCCAGGACCTTTCCTGTGATGGACAGCAAGGAGATCCCACGGTAGCTCCCACAGTCAGACTTGTCTCCTTTTCATTTGTAGATGGTGACAATCATTGCATCTCTGGAGTTGGTCGGGATGTAGTTGCTGCTGGAGCAGAAACCCTCCTTCTTTGAAGATCTCGGCAGGGATGTTATTAATGCCGGGGGCTTTATTGTTTTTCAGTGCTTTAATGGCAAGGCAGGTCTCCGACTGAGATCGTCGATGGTGTCTTGACTGGGCAAATGACTGAGCACATCTTCGTTGATGGTCAGACTGGTGTTCAAAAGTTCTTTAAAACGTTCCTTCCATCTTGCACTGATGTTATCTTTGGTTTTCAGCAGAGTCGAACCATCCTTGCTTTGTAGATGCGCTTGTCCTTAGAAGGACCGTAGATGGCTTTGGTGGCATTCAAGAAGCACCTGATGCCATTTCTATTAGCAACCACTTGGATCTCAGTCGCTTTGTTGACCCACCATTGATTCTTCAGTTTGCCAGTTTCTCTCTGCAGACTCGCCTCGCTTTCCTGGTGTCGATGTTTCTTCTCTCTCGAGTTTGGGTCTTTTTGAAGCTCAAGGAACGCTTTCTGCTTTTGGTCTACAAGTTGTTTCTGAACTTGGTCACTCTTGTCAAACCAGTTTTGATGTTTCTTCTTTTGAGGGCTAAGTGTTTGTTGGCAGATCATTGTAATTGCAGTCTTCAGTTCATCCCAGTGGCTGGGGGCTGAAATTAAGTATTTCATTGGAAGTTCTTTTACAAGGCATTGCGTGAACTCTGCTTTCACTGCCGGATGTTGAAGTTTGGAGATGTTGAACCTTTTGACTGCCTTGCAGCGTCCAAGTCTCCTTTTAGGGCAGATGTTGAGCCTAATTTTGGAACAGATAAGACGGTGGTCTGTCCGGCAATCATCTGCGCCAGTGAGCGTTTTGGTGGAGAGGACATCTTTTTGGTCACGAGATCGAACAATGATATAATCAAGCAGGTGCAAGTGCTTTGAGCGGGGATGTTGCCAGGAGACCCTGAACTTCTGCTTTTGTTGAAAGATGGTGTTTGTGATGATCAGGTCATGTTCAGCGCATGAGAAGCAGGGTGCCGTTGGCATTGCACTTGCCAATTCCGTTTTTCCCAATGGTCCCACTCCAGAGTTGGTGGTCTTTCCCCACCCTTGCGTTGAAGCCGTCATGAAGGATAATATTGTTGGATGGGTGAACTGCGGACAGGATAGAGTCCACTTGGTGTAGAAAGCTTCCTTCACTTCATTGTCCGCATCGAGTGTTGGAGCGTATGCACTTATTACAGTTGCATGATGTTCAGATGTAAGTTGGAGACGAAGGGTCATCAGCCGTCCCACTGGAACTTCTGTCAGGTTTGAAAGGAGACAGTTCTTGATTGTGAATTCGACGCTGTGGGTTCTTGGTTCTTCCTCGATAAGTCCTTTCCAAAAGTGTATCCTCCCTGCTCCTCCCTCAGTTGTCCTTCCCCTGCTCTTCGGGTTTCTCTCAAGGCAACGATGTCAAGGTCGAATTTCTGAAGCTCGCAAGCTACCAGAGCTGTTTGTCTCTCTGGTCAGTCTGAGGTTGTGTTGTTCATCAAAGTTTGCACATTCCATGTGCCGAATTTCGTCACTTGCATGTTTTGTACCACTGAGGTGGTAACCATCTGGATGCGGTAATCCAGACAGGTGGAGGTGAAGCACACTATGTTTAGGGCACCTTTTACAGCCCCCTCCCTGTTCAGGGTGAGCGGAGCAGATCCTAAATAGGACTGCTCATTCGCAGATGCAGCTGCTGAAAAACCCTCCTGCTTTGTCCAAGGATTTGACGACTGAATCGCACATCTGCCGCTTCGGTGCCAGATCTGAGCTAAGGGCTTCTAGACTCATGATCCTGCCCCGTCACTCATTGCCGATCGCCAAAAGCCTTTGTAGGAGTGCAGCGTAGCAGTTTGTATCTGATCGATTTGGAGACGCCTGTGCGTGAATTCGTTTAACGTGGGGATGTTGTTGCACGCCAACAAACCGCTCTTTGACCAGGTTCAATGGTAGGGAGTCCCTGACAATTGGGGTTCAAAGAGCTGCTGCAGCCTTCTTCCGCTTTCATAGCCGTTGGGTGTCCCGAAGGATTCCACCTCTCCCGCTTGATCCACCGTTGAGGACTAAATTAACCAGAGCCCCTTTTGCTGTCGTGTTTTCAGGATTCCTATTGAGCCTTCACAGCTATCGTAGCGGCCCGAAATCTGAGGATCCCACCGTACTTCGCCCCAATAGGCAGTCCCTTACTTGATCCGTTGCCCAGGTGCCATGACAGGGACGTGGGGTTGGACTTCTGGCACCCTGATCTTCAGTATTGTATGGATGAATGCAAAAGTAATAAAGTAAGAGTGATTTCTGATTTTTCTTTTTTTTTTCTTTTTTAAACAGAGTATTAACAAGCAGCAGTGGCCTTGGTGGACACCAGACCTAGGCTTTGGAAATGTAAGACAAGCTCATTTCAAGCGTCAATTTCAACCACACCTGCTCCTAATTTCCATCATGCATATGATAAGATTATTCCCTGCAACAAGCCCAGACATGTCCAGCAGGTGGCAGGCAGGTATATGGTATAAGAAAAACAAACTTGCTTTTGTGTTGGTGAGTTACAAGATGATGGCATTTGTTTTTGAGTCATCATGCTACCAAACTGGAGGAGATGGACTCATTTGTCTATACATTCACTCACATTTTACAGGGTACCAGCGTAGGCTTTTCCAAATCCTAGGAAAATAATTAACGGTCATCTCTGACCTGTAAAAATCAGGCTAAAGAAATCAGCATGGCCCTGAGGTGAATCAATGTAATTTAACCACAGAGACTTAAACATAAGAAACTTTGAGAGTACCTTGACTTTTACCTGTGCCAAAGAGTTAGTGTTTTCAACATTTGGTTTGTTGATTTGTCACCAGAATTGCTCAAAAATGTATTCATGGGTAGGTCATAGGCCAATAAATAATCCAGTGCAGTTCTGGATACAGGCACTTTTGTCTCTTTTTTCAATATTGCTAGAAAGGTAATTTTCATCACTTTGTCAAGATATGATGCAAGAACCTGAAAAAACCCCATAGATAATCACGAATAATAATCATGCATGTAGCCAAAGTGTTGGAATAGAGATCTGGATAATATGAAGGTCTGGTTGAGCCTTGGGTGACACATATTCTCTAAAGAGTGTTTTATTTATTTCTGTACATTTTAAAAAGTGGTAATATTCACAGACAGACGGGTACAACAAGATATTTCTGGCAAACTGATAATAAAACCATAATTATTTATCAAAATACTATAAGGCACCTGTTACTTTATCCAATTTGTTTTCCACAGCCACACACTCCAAGAGCAGTTACTTAAGCGTCATGCATTCAAAGACAAAATTCTGCTAGTCAGCAACGTTACCATGCCAAACAATGTAATCAAACATCAAGGTCAAACCTGGTTATTAATGACATACCAATCAAGAGATGACATTAGATTGTCACAGTGCAGTGCCTCAGTTCACATGCCAGCCCTCACAACTCCCTTGTAAACCCGTGCTGACAAAAGTGCGCAAGACAGATTTACTTCGTGTGCCACAGACAAAGCTCAAAAGTTGGTTTAAATTCTGCACATTTTCACACACAAAACAATACATAAACTATTACAGATTTGATGAGTTTGAAATCTGGACCATGCACAGGATAAGTGCCTTCCCTGTAGCTCATACTTACAGGCAATTGCAATGGGGCAAAATTAGGTGGGGTGTCTTAGGCAAGGAATGTGTTGGCTCAGAAAATGGCACAGCAGATGTGACTTTTTGCCCCCTTCACTATGGGAAAAAGGCCAATACTGATGAAAATTATTTTAGAAATCCTTATTTTAAAAAAAGCAATGGCAAACAATGATGCATACTATACCATAAACCACAAAACAACTTTCTCGAAGCAGTGCTATAATTCATCTCCACCTTTGTTAATTAACTTTTGTTAGCCCAACTCAGACCTTAAAAACCAGTTAATTATATCTACTGCTTTTTTGATAGCAAGATAGTTGATGACAAAACTTACATGAGATATGAGATGAAATCATCTAATCAAGCCTTTTTGAAAGATTTTAAAGCTGAACTCAGCATACTTCAACAAGATCTGAACAATGACAAGGAAGGTCTTTGATCAAATACAAATGGCACTTTCAGAAATATAGAGGGGAAAAAAACAGTAAACTGTGAAGGGAGCAGATTTCAATTAAAGCTGAGCTTGCAATTTGGCCAAAGTGCATGAAGATGTCATCGACCTGGAGTGCCAAACTGAAGCAAAATCCATGGAGATAAAAATCACATTCAGTGTACCTGGAGTGCAGGAGCAGAAGACAAAGTCTGCGAATAATCAGAACAATGCAGAGGCTTCCAATGTAATCTGCTTCATGGTAAATTCTTTGCAGACATTTTGGGTCCTGAAATGTCAGTGACACTTGATCGTGCCCATCACTCCAGCACTGGAAATGAAGAAAGCTCAGTGTTCTTGGTCCACCCTAGTCAGTCTTCACTACCCTGCTAAAAAGGACCACATTTTGGGCCTGTCCAAGGTTGGGCCTGACCTTGGTTTCCAGGTTGGGAAACCAAGGTCTACCTTTAGTGTAATCAAAGCCAAGCTTGGTTATTATAGTTGTCTGCTCCCTGTAACGTTGGCTGTCACCGTGAATGGTGTGGGGCATAATTTTCTGAGTCCAGATGCAGTCTCTAATCACAGCCACACAAGCCTACAACTCCTTCAGAGTTGTCATGGGTGTCTTGGTGGCTTCCCTCCCTAATCTTTCTTGCATGGTCATTCAGTTTTTAAGAACTGCTTACTCCAGGGCGGACGCTAAACAGATCTGTGCCGAGGGTGTAAGCCCATTTGGGGCATTTCCTACCATACTTTGCTATTTAAGCAGTGGGAAAAACCAGCGCAAAGCTGGGCCTTGTGCACAAAAGAGTTGGATCTATAATGTTCATTATTCATGGGCAGGTTCTAGTCTGAACATGATATTAACCAATTAGAGTAGTACCTGTCCTTCCCTTTAAACAAAAGCGAGCCAGGCACACAGCACTGTGGTATTGAGAAAGCAGACAAGTGAAAGGATTAGTAATAGAGGAGCTAGGACCAACACTTTGCACCCCCCACCCCCCAAACCTGTGTATTCTTACAGACATTTAGTTACGTTTAAATTAAGTTAAATAATTGATCAAGATCAATAAAGAGCAGTGAATTAAACTAATTGCAAGTTGTTCTATCTATTTAAATAATGACTATAATACTGCTTGCTGTTACATGTCCATAGAAATTATACATTGTGGCCTCCACCTTGAAATATCAAAGTAAGTGTGCTATTAATTATTTGGCCAGTAGATGTCAGTAGTTTCCAACGAGCTGTTAAATGGGGCTTCAAATAATGAAGCTTTTGGTGAAGCATTTGGCTGGGCGGTTTCATCTCGTCATAGCCAATATCACTCTATAACAGTTTTTCTGAGGCTAGCTTCCCCTAATAGTCCATGAGCCCAAAACCAATTTTGACCTAATCGGTACCACTTAAGGGGGCAAAACAACACTTGCATCACTTTTTAACAAAATTGGAGCAACTTTAACTTTTGACCCCTGTACAAACTGAAATTGACCTTTGTCACCATTTTTGCTGTTTTTACCCCATAACTGCATAACGTTCAGTCAGAGATAGTCCAAACTATACATTTATAGAATCTTTATGGTCAGACAAATAATATGTTATATTATGTTTCAATATGATTGGAGGATTTTTAAATGTTGACCCCTGTGTAATCCTTCATTGACCCCTAACTGGCTACAGCTGCCACCCTGGGAAGGTTATCATACATTTTTGTGTCGGCCATGGAATACTGAGGCTGGACTGTGTTGTTTTGCCCCCTTACGTGGTACTGAAAACTTGCTTGGCCCATGGACTATATAGAAAATGAATGAATGAATGTTGTCTTTGTATTTCTTCCCAGCAGCGTTTTCTTCTTTATTTCTGTAAGCCGTGGCTCATTCTCACACACTATGTTGCCTTTGCTGACAGTTTTTTTTTTGTTGCATATATTCATAAATGCAGGATATGATGACATCATCAACATAAAGTTCATATCACTCCTGATTTCTGACATCATCGGTACATGCTGGCTTCCTGTGGTCACTTTATTTTTATACTCAGTCAATCTTAATATTTTAGCTGTAATTTTAATTTTGTGAGGTGTGGTGAGTAACAGCTGCTTTCAGAGCTTTTAAATGCAGTTTTTAGGATTCCTCACCTTGGTGTCTGTGGGATATTCCTCCTCACAATCTTTTTCATTCCATCAGGCTGTATTTCTTGTTTTTAATACATTATATAAAGCAGTTAATGGATTTTTTTTGCATTAACTTTGCTGAAGAAATAAATGTGACACGAAACACAAGTGGCTAATATACAACCTACCACTAGGGGCGCTACTACTGCAGTCCGTCCGTTCTGTTTACTGTAACCATAGCAACCGGAAAGCGGAGCAGTGCACCAAACTGACGACAAAACGTCAAAACTTTTAAAACCGGATTAGTTTCCATTTAGAAATGCTGACCAACAACACAACAACAACATACAATGTTCGGAATGTGAGCGGGCCGACGTGTGATTCGGTGGCTGTGGTAAGAAGCTGACACAGAGAAAAAGGGCTTTTTTTTTAATGGATAGTAAATATTTCTTTAAATTTGTTGTCAGCTCCGGTTTGATTTTTCACAAACGTATTTATTTTACGTGTTTTTTTTGTTTTTTTTAATGGATAGTAAATATTTCTTTAAATTTGTTGTCAGCTCCGGTTTGATTTTTCACAAACGTATTTATTTTACGTGGTTTTTTTTTAATGGATAGTAAATATTTCTTTAAATTTGTTGTCAGCTCCGGTTTGATTTTTCACAAACGTATTTATTTTTAGTGTTTTTTTTTTAATGGATAGTAAATATTTCTTTAAATTTGTTGTCAGCTCCGGTTTGATTTTTCACAAACGTATTTATTTTACGTGTTTTTTTTGTTTAATCGATAGTAAATATTTCTTTAAATTTGTTGGCAGCTCCGGTTTGATTTTTCACAAACGTATTTATTTTACTTGTTTTTTTTAATGGATAGTAAATATTTCTTTAAATTTGTTGTCAGCTCCGGTTTGATTTTTCACAAACGTATTTATTTTAAGTGGGGTTTTTTTAATCGATAGTAAATATTTCTTTAATGGATAGTAAATATTTCTTTAAATTTGTTGTCAGCTCCGGTTTGATTTTTCACAAACGTATTTATTTTAAGTGTTTTTTTTAGTTTTTTTTAATGGATAGTAAATATTTCTTTAAATTTGTTGTCAGCTCCGGTTTGATTTTTCACAAACGTATTTATTTTAAGTGTTTTTTTTTAAAATCGATAGTAAATATTTCTTTAAATTTGTTGTCAGCTC
>OMMV01228287.1:0-12800 GCA_900302635.1 Chatrabus melanurus | reverse complement strand
TCCTAAATTGACCCTGTCCCAACTTTTTTTGGAATGTGTTGCAGGCCTAAAATGCAGAAATGGATGTATATTAACAAATTAAATGAAGTTGACCACACAAAACATTAAATACCTTGGGTTCATATGGTCTGCAATGAAATAGAAGTCAAAGTAATAGAGGCGATTCCTAATTCCGTGCACGATCCTAGGTGGCGCGCGTATGGCCAATTTCCCACTTCCGGTGTCGACATCCACGTATTTCAAGACAGCGGACAACAATCATGATTCTTTAGTGTAATAAATTTAGTCACTTCGGGTCACATTCTGGCGTTTCATAGCCTGCTTTCCCGACAAAAAAACCCAAAACCCCTTACTAACTTTAGTTAATTTAATCTTGTGACGGTTGTTTACCTCCGATACTCCGCTGCCCGTGAAGGACTCGGCGATCCCATTCAAATAACATTCTGCAGATTCACAAATAAAAACCATGGCGAAATAAATACTTACAGCTAAAAACGGGGCAGAAATGGACAATAAAATGATAGTGATATGTGTCACGCTACACAATATCAATAAGGAAAGTGTTTGATAGAACATTCGAAAGTTTCACTGAAATGCTTTAAATGACAAAGCCAGGAAAAGTACAGCACAAATACACAAGTTTGGTTGCATGAACAAACCCCAAGCGTGCTCCCGCTCAGAAACAACCCATCATATCCCTTGATAATGGCGTGTGCTGCGAGTGACACGCAAACAGGCAATTACTTAACAGGTGTGGTGTTAAGTTGCACCATCATCATGTGACATAGCCACCGTTGCCATGTCCGCTGTGCAAGTGCAGACCTTCAAAATAAAAATCATTAAACAGATTATTTTTTTACATTGCAAACAAAGAATGACTATGTTTTAAGAATATTTATAAACGACTCCTGTATAAATACAACGGGATTCATGATGAACTGATTATTTCACCTTCTTTGCCACTAAGCTGGTTTTATTTTGAAGCGTTTCCCTGTAATGATAGTTCATGTGCGTGACAGCAGTAGCTGCGCTAAAGCCAAATAACAGCGTCACAACAGTTGAGTTTTGGAAACGGCAGAGATGAACCGCCACCGTTATAAAGTGCTGATTATGGTTTTGAAAGCAGAGCAAATTCCTTGGAGAGAATGTTTCTTTGTGCTGCTGCTAATGATCCTTAAAGTGCCTGTAAAGCAAATTCAGAGATTTGCTTCAAAACACATTATACACGTTAGAAATGCTTTGCTGATCATATGTTAAAATGTGTTCAACCATGTGTATTGTTTTGTTTTTTGTGGAGTTTGACTGGATTTCTGTGTTTCACCACAGATTTTTGGTGGGCGGTGGCTTAAACCGAACGCCATGACGTTCATTGGTTCACTCGTTGAGGCATTAGAATACGCCTATATAAAGCTGGAGCCGATTTGAATCTCTGCTCCAAGTAGGTGGCGGTAATGCACCTTTTACGCTGGTTGCCAACCACCATTAAACAAGGAGAGGAAGAAGAAAAATAATGTAATCTTGCTCAAATTTTGAGTCTTTTATTTCTTTAGTTTCCTCTCAAATGGTGTATTGTTGTCTACTATAGAACGTTTTTTTTTTCGTGAAGCTGAGTGTTTGTATGTTCCGTGCCCCCACACCCTCCCCACGCGATTGGGCCGTGGTTTCAGTGACTCGAGCCAAACACGCTCCAGCGTCAGACACAGACAGGGAAAAGTGCTCATTCTTACATGATTTTGAAACCTAGTTTTATATACTTAGCGATATTTTTAATCATTAAAATTCGGCTACGTGGTTAATGACATGTTTTTCTGTGGTTTGACAATTTCAAAACACAGATTGGATTTCACTTTACAGGCACTTTAACTTTGGCAGCATTAGCACTCCGTCTCGCCTCTGATTACACCACTTCTCAGCAACTCCTGCAAAACAAGGCACCTTGGCTTTGTTCACATTGCCAGTTCAAATCTGATTTATTGCATATCTGATTCAAATCTGATCTCGCTGACTGACTGTCCACATTATATATTGCAAGTGATCAAATCAGATCTGTGTGTCCACATTAACAGTCTTATGCACATGGATTTCTATGGTAACAGGCTACGCCCAGGAAAAACAAATATATAAAATGGACTACAGCGAGCTGTGCCTGTCTCTGTCCCAAATGGGAATGTGGAGCCATGGTGCAAACTTTATTCTAATGGCAAGGAAGCGACAGAAAACGGAGGACAGTGCTGAATTGTGCCGCCTTTCGTGTAGTGTAGCGGGACGTGCGTCTGAGGACTCGCGCTGCGAGTGACACACAGAAAACGGAGACGCAGTGTCCTCCAGCGACACAGTGCGAGTGACAGAGGAGACTGCTGAGTTGTGCGTCCCGCGCATCACTCGCAGAGGACACTGAAATCCTATTTGAGCGACCGAGGCTTTCAGATTGAAACTGATCTGTAAAAATCCGATCAGAATCGCATTCGAAACCACCTCCGTATGTGGTTTGAATCAGCTTTGGAAATAAATCAGATCTCATGTGGTTTTTCGCTGTCCACACTGCCAAATCAAGCTAGAGACAATCTGGATATGCTAAAAATCCGATTTGGAGTGGCAGTGTGAACAAGGCTCTTGTGTCCAAGCACCCCCCGCCGGGTTTAACTGAAGCATTCAAAAGTTCATTGGGTGGGAAAATCTAATATATGATTATGTATAGAAATTTTGGAATAAATCGGACAGGCTATAGACATTGTTCAACAGTGCTATAAAGTGAAGAGTTCAGTGTTTGAAGTGGCTCTGTTGTAAAAATCCTGACTAATAGTTGGCCCAAAGTTCATAGGGTAAGGAAAACATAGCATATGATTATACATATCGATTTTGGAATAAATTAGGTAAGGCATTCATAAGTTATAGTGTTGAAAGTATAACACGACAGAGTGTGGCTCTATAGCGTCTGTCCTGGCGTATTGGCTGGCTGGTGTTCAAAAAGTACAACATAACCTGCTGCCTTAAAAATGATCAATATTATTATCATCATTGACTGAAATTTTATCTTGATAAATTGTTCAACTGTATCGCCCAGCCCCATATTTATTAATTTTTCACTATTTTTAAACAGTTTAACATCTGTACAGTACTACAATGCCACCAAGGCCCAAAAGCGAAAATCTGATGGTGTTTAAAAAAAAGAAACAAAAAGTTAGTTAATGCTAATGATTTCAGTCCCAAGCCAGACCCAACAAATTTGATAAAAGTATGTTAGTTTAACCAAACACACGTAACCTCTTGGCGGAGGTAACAGTTTTTGATGAAACATTACCCCATACCTGGATTGTTTGTGTGTTCTTCTGTTAGATGTAGACTGAGTAGTTTTGGAATTGTTGGTATAGTTGTGTTGGTGGATGGGTTATGGGTTGTTTTTGTGGGGGTTTTTTTTTAAACAAATATTTGTATGTGTCTCTTGCTGAGGATCACAGTGAGTGATTGTTTGATCGTATTGTTGCCTCTGTGATCACAGTGCGGATGAATATTTAATAATTTCACTGCTTAACAATAAACGAGCACTACTTTCACGCCAACACCCATAGTGCTTTTGTGTGCCTCTGCTACGAAACATTTGTCGTTTGGTGATGTACTGCTGGAGTAAATGGGTTCCTTGTTTCCACTTGTTCCAGAGTGTTTCAGTCATAGATGATTCTAACCCTGGCAGCCCCAGTTCAGACATCTCTGGGTTAGTTGCTGAACCCAATCTGTCTGGGCGCTCACACACTTTAATCTTCTCTTCCAGCGAGGTGAGTGCTCTCTTTGTCGCACAGTCACAAAAGCCGTGTGGGATGCCTTGATGCAGCTGAAAGAGGCCATTCTCACGCATGATCTCTGAGCCTCCCTCTTTCATAGTTGATTGAATCATGAATGGAAAGAGCAGAGAAGGAAGTGCATGTGTGTGGAAGCTTTTTGTGTTAAAACAAGGCTTGTGGCTTAGCTTTTCTTACACCAGCTGAGGCGTTTGTGTTTCTGCCCCTCAGAACGCCTCGTGCATCATGTTCTGTGCAAACTTTGACAGAACCCAAAACTATTTTCACTGCTCTGCTGGAATGTTTCAGCTTCCGTTTAACTGCTTTAGCTGATTAGCCTTAGCATCTCAGTAGAATATATGAAGATTATTTGGATGGTGGTGTTGGTACTTTACCATCCCTGTGCTGTGCACGCTTATTCTTTTTCAGTATTTTGTACTGTAATCAGCTTTACATTTTGCACCACCCCCTGTATTTTTCTACTTCCGCACTTAAAGATCCCAGCTTTTTTTTTATTTTTATTTTTTTTAACTCGGGCTGTACAGTGCAAAATTTGTCATCCTAAACAGTAGTTGTCTGATTTGAAACAGTCGGTAAAAGATGAATGGCTGCCATCAGATCCACAAAGACAAACGGTCAAAATTTGGCCCATAGTCTTCTGTGTAGCGTTAAAGGTCTACACGTCTAGTTTTTTAGATCTGAACACAAATCAGCCTGTAGAACAGCGGTCACCAACCTTGCTCATGTTTTCCCTGTGGACCTCCTGCAACCACAGCTGATTAGTCAGGTCTGGTGTTTTGTAGCTCTTGATTGGCTGAGCACACCTGATTTGGTTAATTAGCAGTGGGTGGAGCAGGGAGAGTTGGGAAACATGCAGGGCAGGTGATGTCCCGGAACAGGGATGGTGACCTCTGCTGTAGAACATCCATCCATAGTTGAACAACCATATTGTAAATGAAGACCGAATGTAATGGCATGACATCACATATTTGCTTTTGTAGCTTCTGTCAACAGTAACAAACTAGGTCATCGCTTCAGAAACTGTTCAATTCAGTCGCTGTTCCAAAATCTTGCACTTCAGTCATTACATAAACCATGATGTCATTTCAACTGCACAACAAATTCTAAAATGCTAAATGGTATTTGTAAGTCAACCGTATTTTTTGCAGTATTTATTTTTCTGTGCTCTCCTTAGACTTTGGATGATGAACCAGTAGCCATAGGAAAAGAGTATCAGTGGCAGAACCGCCCTGTGTCTGAATGGACCAATCAGCAGGTCTGTCACTGGCTGATGGGCATGAATATGGACCAATACACACCAGAATTTACAGCCAGGGGTGTGGACGGCCAGCAGCTCATGCACCTGGACAGTGACAAACTAAAGGTTTGTCACCTTTAATCAACGTGTAGAATCTTGTCCTCAGATTGACACTTTGAGAACAACAG
Organism: Chatrabus melanurus; assembly: GCA_900302635.1. Classification (NCBI taxonomy): domain Eukaryota; kingdom Metazoa; phylum Chordata; class Actinopteri; order Batrachoidiformes; family Batrachoididae; genus Chatrabus; species Chatrabus melanurus. Next base: position 7,578 of record OMMV01228287.1, on the reverse strand, counting down.
TGAAGAGTTTTTATTTTTAGATCCAACAGGCCTTGAAAGAAGTGTTCATGTAGTCCACGGTGTCAGCGTGTACTGACACCATGTGGCCAGAATTTGGCAATTTTGTTTTGATGTTTAACATCTGCATTGAAAATTAGAATTTTTTTCCCCCAAACTAACAACTTATTTGGGCCGGAGTCATTTTAATTCCACAAAGGAGATTATGTTGTTTTTTTTTTTTGTTTGTTTGGGGCTCTGTTTGTGTTTGTTTGCAGTATTTCCCAGGGATTATGCTGCATTTGTTAAAAACTGGGAACGACTAGAAAAACAAATTAAAGAAAATGCCGCCTGAGGTCGGAATTCTTGCTCCGAACTAAAGAAAGGTTTCTCAACCCTGAGTTCCTAGATTTGACATCATTCCCCAAAATGGAAGTTTACGTAGTAAACATTATCGAGCACTTTGCAGCCAAAACAGTGAATCTTTTGATCTAGTGAAACATCTGCTGTATTTGTTGTTTGTACAAAAGCAACACTGCAAACACGGAGGCGGCCATTTTTCCCACTTTTTATTTTTTATATATCAAATGCACTGAAGTAGAAAATGACATGATTTCCAACTTTCCCACTTCCTAGGTACATTGAATGCAGCATTACTTCATGTATTACTTTAACATTACAAGGTTGAGCGTTTTGGCCTTTGGCAATGAGTTTAGATTTATTTGTTGTTGTTGAGAAATGCAGAGATTAATGTTTTCATTCAAACTGTGCATTACTGAAATATTAATAAGTAAACGATGTCAAAGAATTTAGTCCTCTTCTGCCACAAGTTTTAATGAAGTAAAGTGATACAGCTCTGAAAATGTCACCCAAGAAATTTGATAATGTTGTGGGTCTTTCCTCGCCCCATCAGTAGGTCGACACTAAATCTAATTGAAAAGTACAAACGCTCCTATTTAAACAAAACCCAAATGTAATTTTTAAAATATTTGATTTGTTATATTAAATGTCTGTAGGATTACATGACAACACCAACGCAGTTGCCAGCGGTCACTCAATAATAGTGATTGTAAACGTCTGATTAAATACACATGGATTTTCTATAAATTGCAGGAGCCAGTCAAAGTAATGAAGTAGTTTTTCAACTGAACTGAAATTGGGTATTTTTTTAAAAATTTGTTTATTTAGCAGTTAAGGCACAGTTATGCATCTAAAATGTTTGATCAGTGCAGTGATTGATTTTTTTTTTTTTTCTTCTCCAAGGTACATGTTTAATAGATTGTTTTTCTTTCAGCATTGTTTCATTAAACAAATCTAAAATGTTTAAATTTTCATTGGAAGATTGTTCATATTGCTCTGATGTTTATCAGCTTCTCTCCTCTAAATCTTTCCCCGGCTGGCTGCAGGCTCTTGGCGTGTCCAGTCAAAGCGACCGTTCAACCATCAAGAAGAAGCTGAAGGACATGAGGAAGGCCCAGGAGAAGCTGGAGAAGCTGCGAGAGAAGAGGGAGAAAGAGATCCGACGCAGCGGACGACTGCCAGCCAGCACGGACTCTGTGTGCTGAACTCAAAACCTTCACTACATCAAACCAAAAGAACATTTTTCTCACACTATCAGTGCTATCATCACTGCTAACGGTGTCACACGGCGCGAAAGCCAACAAGCACAGACTGCAACTAAAGTGCCAGTCGTGATTTTATGTTCATACTACAGCGTTTATTTCTCCCAAACATGAATATAACATTTTAACGTGCTTGGTTTAAGAGGTGGGGAATAACAGAAAGATGAGCTTTTGGTATGTGACCAAAAATTAGATGAATTTTTTTTACCACTATAAAGCTGCAAGCTACTTAAAAAAAAAAGAAAAAAAAAAAAGAAGAAAAGTCTGATTTCAGCTATGCTATAGATGATGCACACTTAAATGCAGAATGCATTACGTTGTTGGACATTTTTTGCGAGTATATCCTGCCATGTACAACACTTTGACACATGTACAGTCAGATAAAAGCACTAAGCTTCAATGGGTGACAAGGTTTTAAATGTATAAATAGGGTTTTATACATCTGCCTATTAACTGCATAACTTTTTAACCACATAATTCTTTTTGTTACTATATGTTTTTCTACTAAGTAGAATAGCGAGGATATTTTGCCGAATGAAAAGCACCACACAGTACATGTAGTGACGAGGCGAACGCTGCGTTTGCTGTTCCCGACTCCGACCGTTTCTCTGAAACGGTACCACAAAGTTCCATGTAAATACACATAACGCAGGTGTGCTACATGCACACATCACTGGGCTGCAGATACGACGACGTGCCAATGACAAAGACTCGGTCGAGACGGGAAATCATGAATTTGAGGCCGAACTATGAGCCAAACTCAAGTGCTTTCTCGAGAAGCTGGATTCCACATTTTGTATATTTCACAGAAGACGTGATGGACTGCGAGAAAGTGTACGGAATCGAAGAATGCTTTATTGGTGCAGACTGTAAAGCAGCGCCATTAAACCTATTTTCACTTCACATGACTAACTGCTTTCTGTTCCTGCCAACTCCAATTTATATAAGTATAACAAACAATTACAATAAATTGAAGAATGAAGTCGGGATGGCAGTGCCAAAAAGTACACAAACAAGATGGTACGGGATAATCCTAATTAACTGGCACAGTGCACGGGTCGTCCCTGCTTCTTTACACTTATGAGACTATTGGATATCATTAGCTCACGTCATGCTTACCTGACGGATTAAAATTTCTGGTACATGAGGGTTTGACCCTTTATTTAGGAGCATCCTGTACCATCTTGGAATTAAATTAAAAAAGCCGTCCCTAATTCATAGACTGCTTGGTTTACAGTTTATAATGTATATTGTGTCTGGCTGTATGCATACAATTATAAATATTAGAGTCACTCTGATCTGCTCTTTCATGGACAGAGTTGTGTTTGTACAGTAAAGCTTGTCTGAAAAGTGTAAAGAAGCAGGGACGACCCTCGCACTTTGCCAGTTAATTAGGATTATCCCGTACCATCTAGTTTGCGTACTTGTCATCCCAACTTCATTCTTCAGTTTTTGTTTTTTAAGCTTGTTTGTGTTTATTTAATCACAGAAAGAGACTAAAGTAGACGTATCAACTACCACCTATAAGTCGGGAAATATGTGACATCGTGCACAGCATGTATAGCAAGTATAGAACTGCACTTTTCTTAGCTGTACTTGAAAATATTTGAAGCTAGGATAAAACTAAGAGGTTGCTGCACTTCCTCATATATAATAGAACAGATTGATATAAAAAGTAACGCCGTAAGTAGTTGTGGTGTCGAGTTATCCTCGTTGACTTGAGAAAGGAGAAAAAGCAATTTCTGGCTCCCTGCGGTTCTGTATGTAGACGAGTTTGCTGGAGTAACGGCAGTCGTACTAGATGTAAAATCACTCTTCGAACACGATGGTGAAGGTTGGAAGTCTTTAAAGTGTACCGTTTGAGATATTTCTGTTTTTTGTAATTTATTACATATATGGAACATCGGGACCATCCCTACTTGTAGAGTCTACAGACTGATTTTTATTGACCTGCACTTAACATTAGTGTTGTTTTGTCTACATGACGAAAGTACGAGGTTTAATCGCAGTGCATTGCAGTGAATTTTTGTTGGAATTCTGTGTGTGTGCTTTGTTTCGTGCTTTTTCTGTTGAACAGCAGAAAAAGCATTAGATCAAATTTCTGAGCATGGCTGTATTGAAGCACAGTGAACCTGCTGGTGAGTTGTTTTTGGTTTTTCTTAAACAATAACTATGTGAAACATACCTGGAGTTCCTCTAGTGCGCTAGCCTTGGCATTTCTATGGGAGTTGCCCATTTTTCCAGAATTCCCCTCTCTGTCTGCTTGGCATGATCCAGAGGAATGGTGAAACCAGTACGTCTGGTACGAGGTTCACTGCAGTAGCTGCCAGCAAAATTGTTGAATACATTTCTTATCTGCCTTTGGCGCTACACTCCAGATTTCCTTTTGGGTTAGTCTTCCTTAGCCTTGCCCAAAATCAATATTATATAGTAAAGTATACCAAAAGGCAGCGGTGCTACTTGAGCCATAGCTGGAACTTTTGCTTTGGAGTGGCTTTCTAGACGAGTTGATGACCAAGTCTAAAGAGTCCCATCAACCCTTTTACTAATTCCCATCCGTACCCTGACTGTGGTGGGAGGGAGAGTCCACATTCCCGTAGGCCAATGTACAAATAAAAATCTGTTTACTATAAATTCCATATACTCTAAATTACTGAGGCGTGTGCATTCCATGTTATAACACATTACTTACCCGTGCCTCCATTATGACATGATTCCATTATATTAATACAGCCATAATTCATTTTTTTGGTGACATGTTTCTGAGAGACCAGAAATTTAGAAACACCTGAGAACTGAAATAGAATCTAAAAGACGACTCCTAAATGATAGAACTGTGTTGAGAAGTTTCATTACGGACATGAATGTCATGGTGGTGTTGGTTTTTCAATGATTTCTTTGAACTTTTCTTTTTTTGTAGGCAGATTGTACAACATAACATTTTTATTTGTTTTTTTTTATTTTTTAATTTTTAAAGCAACCAGGTCAGAATTATACATACACCTGCTTAAATTATTCAGTGGGGGTGAAAGTTTCAAAATGTCTTGTAACTTGCTGAGGCGTCTTAACTTTCTATTAGTGATCATGATTGACTCCAGCTGGTAACTTCTCCGCACTCATTGGACTGGCCAACACACAGTACAATGGGAAAGTCCAAGGAGCTCAGTGCAGCTCTGACAAACGGGATAATAGATTTACACAAGTCAGAAAGATCTCTTGGAGCCATTTCGAAACAACTGCAGATTCCAAGATCATCCGTTCATAAGTACAAGTTATTGGGAGCTGTGGCCACTTTGCCACGGTCTGGAAGAAGACCCAAACTGTCACCCTCCGATGAGAGAAAACTGGTTTGAATGGTCGGGAACAACCCAGGAACTTCCAAGACGCAGGCCTGTACTGAACTGGAAAACCAGTGACACCATCTACATCCAAGCAGGATTTACACCACCATGGACTAAGAGGCTGCTGTCTAAGAAAAAAGTCCCTGCTCCAAAGTCAACATCTTCAAGCTTGACTAAAGTTTGTAGTTGACCACATGGACAAAGGCAAAAAAAAAAAGTCGAGGAAGGTTTTAAGGTTAGATCAGACAAAGATTTTGTGGCCACAATGACCAGAGGTATGACTGGAGGAGTAAAGGTAAAACATTCAACCCTAAGAACACTGTGGGAACGGTTAGCATCGCACACTGGGCCTGTTTTACTGCCAGTGGAGCTGGTGGATGGAATAACAGATTAGGACTACCCCAGAATTATTCAGCAAAACCTCCAACCATCAGTGAGACTGTTCAAACGTGAACACAACTGGGTGTTCCAACAGGACAACAATCCCAAACACACATCAAAGCTGGTTGTGGAATGGATAAAGCAGGCTAACATTAAGCTTTAGGAATGGCCTTCCCAAAGTACTGACCTCAAGCTTATCTTAAGGACATGGACTGTGCTTAAGAGTCGAGTCCGTGCCAGGAAACTAACAAATTTAAGTGAACTCTACTAATTCTGCTAAGTAGAGTGGTCAAATATCCAAAGTTCTTCCAGAAGCCCTGAGATAAGACTGGCGGCCTGTCCAGGGTGTACACCGCCTCTCACCGTCTGCTGGGATGGGCTCCAGCTCTCCTATGACCCTTAACTAGAATAGCCATGTTCAGAAAATGAATGGACGAAATTCTGCCAGAAGCTTGTCGATGGCTTCAACAAATTGGTTACCGTCAAACTTGCTGAGAGACATTCAGCTAAATATAAATTAAAACTTGTGCACCAAATTTTCTCCTCACCAGAAATGTATAATTGTGCCCCAGAATAACAGCTAAAAGAACTCATTGAAAGCTCAACATTACCATAACATTCATGTCCATTAGTGTATATAACCTTCTAACCACAACTCTACATTACACTCAACTTTTTAATAAGATATTTCTTCCAGACTTGTTTTATGGTCACTTTGATTTTTTTTCAGGACACAACAGTTGGAAAGCAGCATTTTTACACCTTCATATCTTTATAAAACGATGATTCAGTCAGAGGTCTAATGATAGAAATCAGACGGCTCCATTAATTAGTACCTTTACTCCATCTGCATAGTTTTGCAAATACTTTTAATGAATCATAATTAGTTATTCATTAATGTTCCATCTAATACAAGCTTGAAAAGCTGAAATGAAAAAGCTGCATATTTTACAGGGCAAATCAAATCTAACCACAGCATCCAAAATACTGCATTTCATTTTCTTAAAGGTGATACTTGTTTCACGTGTGCTAATTAAGTGGGTAAAAGTATGTAAATATACTAGTTTGCTTTAAAAAACATCTGTAGCTTATACTTTTCACTTTAAGAAGCTTTATCATCTTAAATATACACATTTGTAGTGACTATGGCCTTTAATCACAAAGTTTCCAAAAAGTAGTTCTCTAGTTCATCCTGTGAACTCTGATATAACACAAGCATTTTATCCCGCAAGTTAGCTTTGGTGATTTAGGTATAAAATTTTCCTTTACAGATAATTCAGTATTTTTCTTAAACAATTAAACACCTTGTCATGTAACAGCCGTCCTATGAAATGTTAAAATATCCAGAAGGGAGAAAAAAAAAAGGACACAACAGTGAAATGAAAGCAGCTGCCCTCATCCATAGACCAAGCAGGTTTTCAGTAAAACCTAAGGTATTTAAACAACACTTACAATCCAGCCTCAGTATACCATGGCCTACACAAACATCTATGCTAACCTCCCCAGAGTGATCGGGGTCAAAAAAACTCCAATCATGTTGAAAACTATCACATTATTTGTCTGATCATCGGGTTTTCAAGAAGGTGTAGTTTAGACTATGAGTGAACATCGTGGAGTTATGAGGTAAAAACAACAAGAATGGTGACAAAGGTTGATTTCCGTTTGGATAGTGGTCAAAAATTAACATTGCTCCAGTTTTGGTAAAAAGAGATACAAATTATTGGTTGAGTTAATAGGATTTTAAAAAGGACTAGTTTGCATCGTCTGTCATGCTTAGTTATCACGTGGTAACATGTCATAGAATTCAATGAATGTTGACCTTGTTTGCCTGTTACTTTGGAGATCAAACATTCAAAACGGGCAAAACTATTTGGTTTTTCCATCCTATTAGCTCATCCAATAACTTGCACCAGTAATTTTACCAAAATGTAGTTTTTGACCCCTGTACAAACTGAAACTGGCCTTGGTACCCATTTTTGCTGTTTAACTCCATCACTTCCTAGAAGAAGAAGAATTGTACATACAACGAAATTTGTCCTCTGCATTTAACCCATCCTAATTATAGTTAGACGCAATCCAACCACTAGGAGCAGTGGGCAGCCACAGTCCGGCGCCCGGGGACCAACTCCACATGTAGAGACGCTGCCTTGGTCAAGGGCAGAGAAAGGAGCAGACCATAATGTGCATGTTTTTTTTTTGATAGTGGGAGGAAACCCACGCAGACACGGGGAGAACATGCGAACTCCACACAGAAAGGA
>OMMV01228267.1:0-10237 GCA_900302635.1 Chatrabus melanurus | reverse complement strand
TCTCCATGGTTTTTATTTGTGAATCTGCAGAATGTTATTTGAATGGGATCGTGACGTCAGCCCCGCAATGCAATGCCGAGTCCTTCACGGGCAGCGGAGTATCGGAGGTAAACAACCGTCACAAGATTAAATTAACTAAAGTTAGTAAGGGTTTGTTTTTTTTTTTTGTCGGGAAAGCAGGCTATGAAACGCCAGAATGTTACCCGAAGTGACTAAATTTATTACACTAAAGAATCATGATTGTTGTCCGCTGTCTTGAAATACGTGGATGTCGACACTGGAAGTGGGGAATTGGCCATACGCGCGCCACCTAGGGTTTAGGGAATTAGGAATCGCTTCTATTGCAACGTGCGATTGCCGTGGAGATCGTACTCACTTCTTGAGTTTGTCTTGCTACGTGCGTACGTGGCACCCACTCACCACCTACGAAGAGAATGGAACACACGCCGAAGGTACGTCACACTTGCGTCACCTTTGCGTCACACTTGCCACACACGCTCGTGATGACCTACTGATGGCTCCTTGCGAACTCCTTGCAGGGGGAGCAAGTTACACTTGCGGCCTCGCTGTTCGCTGAGAATTCATATAGTTTGTTGGACATGTCCAACATCCTCCGTACGTGCTTACGAGCTGTCTGCGACCTCGAAATATCGCAAGAAGGACGTGCATGGCACGTGAGATTGTGCGCAAAATTTGGACGCAAACAGGCCGTAGGAGCCCGTACGGCCGCTTGGGACCAAGGCTTATGCTACAAGCACCTCTTGATTCCTTCATTTCATCTCCATTGTGGTGATGTACAGAGGCAAAATTACAAAACTGTCATTGTCCAATTATTTATGGACCTGACTATATTATTTTTTTATAAGATATACTGGATCTATGATGAGCATTTGAGGAAGAGTCAGGGTTTGATTCATTTGTGGTGCAGAGGTCAAACTGGCAATGCGTAATGTATACCTCTGCGTGAAGGTTGTGTGTGACTGCACTGCGTGGCAGTGATGACAGATGTGCGTTTCTGGAGGCTGTGACTCCGGAGCCATGTCTGATGAGATATATTGCAGGTCACTGTAGGCCTCTGCACTGTGTGTCTACCACCATCATGTCAGACATCTGATTGCAAATGTTAACTTTGCAGCCTGCAATCAGTGCGTTATAAGGTGTCTTTAAGTCCTGCCACAAAATAAATGCATTTCTCAAAAGGTATATGATTTAGAGAATGTGCCCCTATGAGCGGATGATCATAGGTTCAATCCCCTAACCGTGACTGAGCAGGTAGGACTCTCCAACCCTGCTCATGGAGATCACCTGCCTTGTGTGTTTTCCATGTGTACCTGCTGAAGCCACAGCTGATTAGTCAAGGCTGATGTTTCCTAGCTCTTAATTGGCTGAGCACACCTGACTTAGTTAATTAGCAGTGGGTGGAACAGAGTGAGTTAGAAAACATGCAGGGCAAGTGATCTCCAGGAGCAGGGTTGGTGACCCCAGATAAAGAGTATTGTGCAAAATGTGGCTAACAGTGTTAAAAATAATGAAAAGCTGCTAAATAACTTCATAAAAATATAAATAAATTAAAGGTGTGACCACTTTTCACTTTTAAAAATACATACTTTGTTTTAGGTGGTCTACAGAGTGTTAATTCAGTTCTCTATAAGTGTTGTTTTCAGTTAGTCCATCAATGAGTGAGAAGATCCGTACTCCACATGAGCCACCTCATGCTTGGACTTGGGCACCACCTTGCAGTGGACGGCCCGTCAGCACCGCACCAGTCACCATCCTCCCGAGACAAGACCATAGATGCTCAAGGCTATCTGTCAGTGTCCTTGGACAAGACATTTCATTTGCATTGTCACAGTCCAACGAGCTGTACCAGCCTTAGCTGGGGAAGTAACCCATGATGGATTAATGTCCCGTCCAGAGGGAGTCATAGACGTTCAACTGCGTCACGCTATGGTATCCGGACTATGTAACCCGATAGGCCTCAGGGCCTGTATAGGACTTTAGGTGACTTTGAACAGCAGATACATGGCTGCTTTCTGGAGGTGGGGATGAACTGGTGGTCTACCTGGGTGGTTGCCAACCAGGACCCAGGGTGGTTCTGTAGTGTAATGGATTTGGTGACGTGTGGCAAAAGTGCATGCTCCCAATCTTCAATGAGTGAGAAAAGAAAAATAAAAGGCGTTACTGAGTGGCAGTGCTGTTGTCTCATTGGCAGTAGTTTGTAGGTTCAAGCTGCACCTATGGCAGCTCTGTGTGGAGAGTGCAAGTTTCCATCAGGTCTCCATGGAAACACTCTGGTTTTCTCCCATACTTTGAAGACATGTGGCTTAAGAACAATCTTAGCATTGTACACTGTAAGCGTGAGCCAGATAACACTATCAGAGTATTAACTCAACATTTTCAAAAATGATAATTTAACACTTACCCAGGGAAATGTTCATGTATCCTTCCCCTGACTTGTCTTAAGAAAACTGGCTGTAAAAGTGGTGTTATACTAAAGGGGGTGAATATTTATGCAACCCATCATTTTGGCTTTGATATTTTTATTTAATTTATATCAAGTTGTAGAGATTTGTTTTCAGTTAGAGTTCAAAGAGGATAATTTTTGAAATTTTAATATACAGAAGCCTGATTTTTTTTTATTTTTTCAAAATGCCGTAAAGAATTTAAAATGTGTAAAAGCCCAAGGGGATGACTTCTTTTGCAAGGCACTGTATGCTTTGTATTTTTCATGCTTGTTTTAAGTGTACGCTTGTGTGAAGTCTTAGCAATGAGCACATTTATATCTATTTCAGATTATTAACAATGGTTTGAAACTGTAGTTCTTACCACTGTAGATATTACATCAGCAGTATGTTTTGACCTACTTTTGCCAGTTGATATGTGGACTCTACTCTTCCAACAGACCATCAAAAAAAAGAAAAAAATAGATTACTGAAGTCACTTAAAAGGTTACGGTATACATTTTGATTATACTGAAAGTCATCTTTAATTTTTTTAGCCCCATTCCTTCGTCCATATACAAATGAAGCATAATTACATGTATATCCACAGCCTGCCCGTGCGGCTCAGCTTCTAGCTTTTTGAATACAACAATGAGCGTTTTAATATACTAGGAGGAAAAAAAATTTAAAAAAAATTCTCACTAACACAGAAGACTTGGCTCTTACTGTTCACTTGAAGACTTAGTCTTTAATTCGTCCATTCACAGATAACATAGCACTGCTATGTAGCACATAGTGTAAGCATTATGCTAACCGCTAGGCAGGTGCGTATCTATGTTCCCCGGTACCTATAATTCCCCCAGTATTCCGCTACAGTGGTCCAACCCCTCAATTTTATGACCCAATTTTTCCATCTGCAGTAGACAGTTATTGCACTTTACAATGATACATTACATTCACACACCAATGGCAGAGTGCTGCCATGCAAGGTCACTCAATTGTGCACTGGAAGCAGCTACATACACTTATGTAGTTGCTCCCCCTGCAAAGAGCATGGATGTATATATGTTCTTGGTGCAGCTCCATGTCTCCAGAGCCAATCAGACGAAGGCAACTAACCTTGGCACATAGGTATTCCATGTAGGGGGAAGGGTTACCATAGCAACATCAACTCATGACCTCAGCCAAGGAAATAATTTCACCTGCATTTATTTGTTGGTTTGTTAGATGATTTTTTTTTTTAACTAATGAAGTGATCATCACAACACTTTACAGAATAATGCATGCAATGAGTGCATTTATAGTTTGTATATTAATTAGTTGCGGACGGAGTGTAATTAAAGGCATGGATCAGCATTGTACTAAGGTCTGTTCTAGTTATTCTTATATAATTAGGATTGTGTATCTGAAAGCAAGCGTGCAGTTTTACAGTACACTGTAAATTCTAACATATCGAGTTTATGGTACTCAAAAAACTTTGGAAAACTGATTTACTCTTTTTCCCCATGTAACCTTAGTAGTAAAACACAAATTAAGTGAATATCCTATTTTCAAGTAACGTAAACTTAACTTGGGGTTTTACTTTTAGCTTATTTGGGGAAAGTGAGTTCTAATAAACTCAGCATGGTAGCATTTACAGTGTGCTTTGGAAAAGTCTTAAGCAACCTAATGTTTATGTGTAAATGCATTTTTTCTTCATTATTATATCAATAAAACACCACATTTGACATTTTTAAATGTTAATTTAAATTAAATTAATACATAATCAAATGTTCTATAGAATTTTTGTCTATTTTACCATATTAAAGAAAGTAATATACTTATTCAGATAGACAAAACCCTAATTACTTTGTACGTGTACATCCCAATGTTTAATTCCACAAAGTCAACAAACAGAGGATAATGATCAATTAATAACGAGTAGATCAACATGAGTGGTCATTCATCCTCCCAAAAAATATGTTTTTACTCAAAGGACATATATTTTGTTTAATCTTTAATGCTTAGCACCTTAATCAGAAGTTATTAAATATATAGAAGTGTTTCACTATTTTTGAAAGATTTTTTCTTTATATATTGTTTATATTAGGTATAATACTTTTACACAGTACTACACTCCATCCATAAGTTACAATCATCCTCATCTGATGGATTTATTGCAGTTCCCAGAGACAGAATTATGTCAAAAGTAGTTGTTTATACTTTAAAGGATGTTGTGTCTACATATTTTAAAGAGCAGAGTCCTCGGCTGTCAGTGGGAGATCTGAAGAAAATGACTTGTGCCTCTGAATTGTTTTTATGGACGGTCTTGTGTCCCTCATCTGCAACAAATCATTTTAAGAGAGAAGGCTCGAACCGCCATAAATCCAAACAAGTCTATTGACTTTCCCGTATGATTTATGGCAGGAGGCGAGATGCTGACAGTAAGCACCATCAGCTGCTGAAGATTAGTCACAATCGACCACAGCAACACAGCAAACAACATTTTCCATTCCAAAAATACCTTTTTGATTAATTCATTTGACAATATGAGCCATTCCCTGTAATTATCTTATTTTTTGAGGAGGGCCTGATGCTCATGCTATTGTGTAGCTCAGGTGGGGGTGGGGTGTAGGATAAAGTGAAGGACAACCAGAAGGATGATGTAATGTTTGTAGGACTTGAGATGGTGGCCATGGTTTGGCCGTCAAACATGAAGAATGGGAACCTGGGAAGGTTGTACAAAGACAACTTAATCACTGGGCCTGATGCTCACAGATGCTGATGGACTGTAGATTAAATTGTTCAATAATTGATTTCTACAAAAAAAAAAAAGATTTTAGTGGATCTAATACCAGATTTAACATCCAGAAAAACACTCTCTTTATTGTTTATCAATTGCTGTGCAATATTTTACAATATAGCCTAAAATACTTAAAAATGCAAATGTATGTATTATCATCAATAATGATGTCATCATTCAGAGATGGTTAAGCCTCCATTTAATTACTGGCTACATCATGCACAGCGTCATATTAATCTTTGGAGATTTAACAGGTCACAACACGATAGCACAACATTTACAGTATGATCAAATAAGAAGACAGCAGCATGGATTAAATGCAATGCAACTGAGTAAAATATAACAAAATATACTTATTTCCCAACAGGGGGCCTTATTTGTTGCATCACACAGGCAGACGTATCTGTCCTACATCATGCAGGCTGCTGCGTTGCTGGGTAGGTGCGTGGATGCTGACGGAGGCACCGTATGCTATTTAAACTCAGGAGCATCACGACAGTGAACGACTCCTTCTGTTGCTTGAAATGTGCATCATCCACCAAAGGAGTTAAAATCTTGCCGGTCCTCCTTTGTCACACTTGCTGTCACGTTGCTGTTAATTATTTTTCCTATGTATTTCTATATGCAAGCTTTGACACAGGCAGGCAGACTGAAGTCCTGCAGAGGGCAGAGTTTTACTACTTAAATGTGAACCATCTATGTTTGCACGGCTGATGTATCAGACAGAGGAAAAGGTTGGATGCATTTGGGAAATTGGGTTTGGCTGAAAACTGTTTGAGAAGATAATTGGCATTATTAACAAATATGCAGCCGCAGGAAGGAGAAGAACAGTGTTATATTCTTGGCCATGATATGGGTGGTTGTGGAAGTCTACCCCTCATTCACCCGATGTAATAATGCACTGTTTGTTTGTTTTTACCGGTTTGTGTTTGTTTGTTTCAGGTTTTGTTTGTGGCTTTACAAATGGGTCTTACAGTAATTTCCTGTAAAACTGACAACCTGAAAAGATTTATAGTAGAGTCTGGCCTCATTCCGCAGTGCGGTAAATTACCCTCGAGTGACTTTTCTCCATTTGTCTTCCTCTCTCTGTTACCCCATCATCTGCCCTTCCCAATACCCCTCGGTGTGGTCCAAATGGAACACCTGATCCCAAATCACCAAGCCCACTAATTGCTTTAATGTTATCCTGACTGAGGGTGCTCTCTTGGGAAATGCGATGAATAGACATTCCCAGCCCCTTATTAATCCAGATTAAATGAAATAACGACAGTATTTGATGTTGTAAAATGCAGACACGTCAGTGATTATTTCACCGGTGTTTGACTTTAAGAGAAGGAGTGTCTCATCTGTCCGGGCTCTTACAAGAAGAGTCTTTCTGGTTAATTAATGTGGATAATTAAGCCACCGTCACCAATTTCCAGCTATCTGTGAAATCACAATTAGATTGATCAGGTTCCTGCTGCTCTAAAAGCTTTTATTGCCCTCATGAATTCAGCTTCACAGTTAGTACCGCAATCCATGTGGTGGGAGGGTGTTGAAAAGCAAAATAATTCAACTTACTGTTTTGCGGCTAAAGGCCTCTCTCACACACATCTGCATTAACTGATTGGGATTGTTCATCTTTATTAGCGTTTGTGCACTCCTCCTGGGATAAACATACTTAGGTGATTGCTTCTTTTGCTGCTGCAGTTTGATCCACAGAGGATTTGGGTTGTTGGTGGCCCGTATTAACAGCCTGCCTGTTGTCACGTGACCTGGTCGCTGTGGATATGAGGTTGTTTCGTGTCACCTGATATGTCGGGGCTCTTAGCGTTCTGTGGTAATATGAGATGGAGATTAGAGGTTCATTTGGGGAATCTTGGAAAAAAAATACAGATTTCCTCTGCTGTACATGGATTCTGCTTTTATCTGCACAATTTATCAATCCAGATTTGTACTGTGTGAAGCAATTCCTGTATATACACAGCATCACACATTTACATGCATTTTAAAAACAATTCTGTCATGGAATAAATATTACAACACAGGAATTCAACCAAATTTGACTACAACGGATCTGAGTAGTCAGAAAACCCCTGAGCAGAGAACCACGCTGGTATATACGGTAGTTCAAACAGCAGCCAATGGTAACAGCGTACCAAACACACACAGAGTCAGCAGTCTGTTCAACAATACGGTTGGCGTGGGAAGCAGAGTCCAAGACACAGGCAGAACTTCAGTACATGGCAAGGCAGTTCGATGGGCAGCAGTGTCCATGAGGGTAGCAGCAAATACAGAGTGCAGAGAAACATGCAGAGGGTAAAAACACAGTTATCAATCATACCAGGTGGACGAATCAGGAAATGGCAGGCTAGGCTCGAGAAACACAAGGAGGCAGCATGGGTCGGCAACTGGAGGTCAAACATGGAGAGTGAACGCGAGAAAGCAGGCATGGAAGCAAGACAATCTGGCACTGGAGTGAGGCCTGTGGACAGCTATATATTGCGAGACTCAATTAATGAGGAAATTAGTGTGCATGTGAAACCGGAAGCCCGAGTGCCTGTGAGACAGGAAGTAAAGCCGAAAGAAACAAACAAGGACCAGATGTATCACAATAAAAGTACCACTGAGGAGAATTTACTAGGAGAAAAGGTAATCACAGAGTATACAATGTAATACGTGAGAGAATAATCAAAACAAAACCAAACCACAAGAGTAGTAAAAAGACACCTGAGATGTGACCAAAGCCTGAACTGTGACAATGAGCCCAGAAATATATTTGGCTCACTCATTGTTTTTGGGACTGGAATATGTTTCTCTGACCAGTAGAATAGGACTGAGTTGTGCAGTGGTTGGCACAGTTTCGCTAATCCGCTAATTACCTAAAATAACTTTTTTGTTCACGGATTGGCTTTGCAGATAACGTTGAAACCCATTAGGGGACAAATGACCTTCTGCTTAATTGCATTCCACTAACTTTAAGTCCGCTAACTTTTTTTGAATAAGGTTTAATGGTCAAAAAGTTTGTAAACCGTAAACTCATACACGTTTGTTCCTGCTTATAGATCATTTGCACGAACATCATGGGTGACATTTTATTGAAAAATATTCCAGTTTAAGAGAACACTATTTACACTTGTGCACCAGTTATTTTTTTATATGTATATAAAGTCATTTCTCTGCTCTTACTGGCGTAGCGGTTAGCTGCGTGCCCTGCAGTGCTGGCCTGTTAGCCTCTCCCAACATCGTCAGCTTAAGTCACGTTTAATAATCGTAACCCAGTACTCCTGTGTGTTTTTCTGCATAGATATGGTAAGTCCCAGCAGTTTCATTTTGTTGGCCAGTGATTTTGCAGTGAAGTTTTGTGTGAGTCTTTCTGTTGCATTAGCATTAACATCCTTGTCTTTGCTTCCTCTCTGTCTACACCAGAGGTGTCAAACTGATTCCAGAAAGGGCCAAGAGGGTGCAGGTTTTCTTTGCAACCACCGACTCCACCAGGTGATTTCACTGATTAACATCACTTTGTGCAGATTGGATGAGTTCATCATTGAAATCATCTGGTGACGTGGGCGGTTGTAAAGAAATCCTGCACCCTCTTGGCCCTTTCTGGAATCAGTTTGACACCTGTGGTCTACACCAACTAAATTGCTTTCCAGCGTGAACAGTAATCCATGAGGACCCCGGTGATCTGACTGCTTCTGATAGAATATTGTAGCCAAATTTCTCTTTATTAAACACAAACTATTAATCTGATGCTTAATAGTGAATGTTGGCTGTATGATATGCTAATGGATCTATACGTATATCTATAGATCTATATGTTTGATTACAGATCTACTCCTCCACATAATTAAATTTATAAAATAATAGTTAGCGGTTAGGAGTAGCTTCAGCTAAATTTTTTCATGGATTATTGGTTTAGCATGATCACAGTTAACTTTTCAGTTAGCGGATTAATGGTTAGCTGTGCCTACCACTGGAGTTATGTAATGATTACTGTTGATTTATATGCCTCATTCCTGCATATCTAGTGCCGAAATATTTACATAATTTTCAGGTTATTGTGTTAACTGTTTGAGCAGTTTATCCAACAGAAATCTCAAAACTGACAATTTGACACCTTTTTCTTATTTATGTCATTATAGAATTCATATATTGGGATTTTCGATTTGTTGGTCGGACAAAAAAGCCATTCAAACATATCAACTTGGGCTCTCAGATGGTTTTCTTACATTTCACTGACTAAATGCTTAATTTATTAAAGGCGCAGTCACACTATGACGTTTACCGCAGCGACTGGTGAACGAGGTGAAAAGGAGAGAAAACTGGCCACATGTCAGGAAAAAATCATGTTCCCGGAGTTTGGTTGCGAACCTCAAACGCAGCACGGCATTCCACACAGTGAGCCCAGCTGAGGCTGGCTTTAACCAGCGCTCCATTAGAACAAGTTGGACCTTTGCCAACATGGCAACGTGTGGGAGAGGGGTTCGACACACCACTGTCCAGTGATTTTGAGCAGGCAGGGCGAAGCAGCACCCAGCATAGACGAACACACCAGTAACTTCGGCTACAGGATGCTAACGGATGCTAACAAAGGCTAACGAAGCTAACGAAGGCTACTTTGGTCGTAGCGGAGATTACCTTTCTCTACCGGTCTCCAACGGAGCGACAGGTACGTCGGCAATCGCTGAAATATTTTCAACATGTTGAAAATTTTGGACGCGGTCGCTGTTCATCAGCAAAAACCGGCGAAGGCCAACACAGGCTACTGGAGGCTAGCGATCACTGATGAATGCAAGTAAGTTCATCTACGTTGACCCAAACGCCTAGGTGTGATTGCACCTTAATGGGGGGGGAAAAAATCAACAGATTACTCCGCAATGAAATAACAATTAGTCCGAGCCTAATCCCCAGGAAAGTCACTACAAAAGTACAGATAGATATTGTCATTTCAATATATGTGACAATATAATTGTGAAATTAAAAATAAATAAATCTCAATTTTATTTGAGCTTCATTGAAAAATATCTATATG
>OMMV01228260.1:0-18290 GCA_900302635.1 Chatrabus melanurus | reverse complement strand
TCTGGGGGTGTTTTGCTGCCAGTGGTACTGGTGCATTGCACAAAGTGGATGGAATAATGAAGAAACCTCCAAATTCTTCAACATCACCTCAAATCAACAGCTAGATGGTTGAAACTTGGCCACAATTGGGTGTTCCAACAGGACAATGATCCCAAACACACATCAAAACTGGTTGTGGGTTGGATAAAGCAGCCTTCTGGAATGGCCTTCCCAAAGCCCCGACCTCAATCCTATTGAAAATTTGTGGTCTAGGCTTAAACGCCGGGTCTGTGCCACAAAACCATCCAATTTCAATGAACTCTACCAATTCTGCCAAGAAGAGTTATCAAATTTTCAGCCAGAATTATGCCAGAAGCTTGTTGATGGCTACCAAAAGCATCTGGTTGAGGTGCAGCGTGCTGAGGGACATTTAACCAAATATTAGTGGGGGTGTGTGTGTGTATTTGAGCCTGTGTGGATTAGAGAAAATCCAAAATAAATTCAAACTTGTGCACCCAATTCTTGTTTTTTAAAAAGCCTTTTTTTAAAAGCCATTTTTTGCTCATTTTTGGATTCCTCTGGAAGGAAATCCAGTATTGGATTGTTATTCCTTTTTTCTCTTTTAAGGTGGTGGGGTCAGAGGTCACTGGAGTCAGATGCACCTGCTGTAACTGCATGCACGGCTGTGGACAGTACATAGTCCTGGTTCAGGGGCCCAGTTCCTGAGTCAGGCTCAGGTTTGACGGTGTCCTGTAAGAAAAAGAAATAATCACCTGCCTGACTCAGGTCAGGTACACAGGAACACCCGTGCACTGCTAGTTCTAGGTGGGGAAAAATGCAGTAATGGAGTACCCGGAGGAAACCCACGCAAACACGGGGAGAACATGCAAACTCCTGTTTCTTAAATGTTTTTATTTAATCACATTAATGTGCTGTACATGATGTGTGCATTTATATACACATTATGCTTTTTCACACAAATAAATGAATTCTGAATGATAACAGTTACGTCATGGTTCAGACAAATAAGCAAACATTACAAAAGGATTTTAATAGCTTCCCTGGTTTGTTCAGGACTTCCTGGAATAAGATTATGGCAGTACTGTAGTAGGATAACACACCTGTTTCTTGCTATCATTAATATTTGTCCTGATCTGCAGGAACAAACTGTTTTATATGTTGACAGGAAGTTCAACTCTTTGGTTATTACAGTGTAGTTCTGTCTGTGGAACTTTCAGCTCTGTGCTGTTATCAGATGAACAAAGAAGCAGCAAAACTTTGCTGCCGGATTATTTAGAAAGCTACATTCTTAACCGGGACTGAAATAACTTTATTGTCACGCGAAACTTGCTGTTGTTTGCACGAACTTAGAATGACATCGTGATTTGCGATTTTCCTGAAGTGCGTGTTGCGACAAAACAATTATATATCCCGTTGCATCTACATTAAATTCTGAAACTGACTCTGTTCACAAAGCATTCTGGGTATTTCTGTCTTCCTCTTCATTTCGAGTCTGCATCTGAAAATACCCCTTTTCAAGGACTGTTTGGAGGGACAGATGACCACTCCCCCTCCATCCCTTAAGCCCGTAATCTCACGGAGCGGCGAATGCTGACGAACGTTGCGATTTTTGGGTTTCGTCAGGGTTCGTAAAAGGTTGCAAAACAGTTCGCAAACAGTTTTTAGGGTCGCAAACAGTTTTTGTTGTCGCAGAGAAATTTTGAACATGTCCAAAATTTCTTTACGACAGAATTTTTCTGCAAACGTTTGCAAAACAGTTGAAAGCATTTGCAAGCGGTTGTAAAACGTGTCGCTAAAGTGATTTTTGGCTCTCCACGTAGTGAACATGAGCAAAAGCTGCAGTGGCAGCCAGACAAAGCGATTCAGCAGCACGGCGGGCAGAAAAATGCCGCTCATGACAGAGGTGAACCCTGATTTTTGCCAACATTCGTCAAAAAAGCGTCTAATCCAAAAATCGCAACATTCGTCAGCATTCGCCGCTCTGTGAGATACTGGCTTTAAAGAAATGCGACATACTACACTTCACATGAATGCGCAAAATAAAGGAAAAGAGCGAGTGGTAGGGCAAAAGGAGAATTTTGGGATTGGGCCTCAGTCTGACAGTGGATTTGAACCTAGCATAATTTGGCCATATACCCACCACTTTGACCTCTTGACCATCACCTCTGACAGGTATGAATACCTGGCATAGGATTAGTGGAGTCCATCAGTGACCGTAAGTCCATGAATAACTCAGTGAAAACCACTAATTTACTCCACAACAACCGGTCTTCTTGTTGGCCTTCAAGACGTCTCACCAATCATCCAAGTGACATCTTCGGGGTTTTTGACCTGAACAAGTCTATTTGGATGAGTGGACTAACAATTAGTCCGCTTGCTGCAGAATAAACTTCTAGATTCAATGGAAAAATTGTTCCAGAAAGGATTTTATGCAGAAAATATCGAGACATTTAGCCAGAAGAAACTGGTTCTTGTTTTGTCTTCAAGACATTTCATGACTTATCCAAGTGGCTCCTTAAAGGCTACTCTTCTGAGCGAGTTATTGAATCCTGAACCAGGATATTCAAGTCAACAAACAGGCTCATTTTTAATCATTCAGGGTGACTCAACCCAGAGAGGGTCATTGACTGTATGCACCTTGATGGACGCGTGAAGTCTTCTTTAGCTTGCAGGACAGCATCGTGAGTTGCAGAAAGAAAGATGGTGTCTGAAGCTTGTTTTTTATGCTTGCTGTTGTTTTCAAGGGCCACAAATTAGGTAGTTTTTGCAGTTGCTTCACTCTATGTTGAAGTCCATGCTCCCCAGGTGACATTCCCAAGTCAAACTATCCAGACTATTTCCAGAGTCGGAGTGTCTGGGTTTGCAATGGTGCTGGATCAAGACTAAGATCCAGATTTTCATCGACTTCCTGGACACGGCAATCAGAAGTGTATCTGTATGTGGTGAAAGTGTTGAACTTGGAGGTGCGTTTCTGTGTGTATGATCCTGCACGCAGCTGCCTCAGTGTTGAGGACCCCAGTGGGTGGAGAAGACCAAGGGGACGCCCACATTTCACCTGGCTGTGGCAGATAGATGGAGGTGGGGATAGACCGGTTGTCTACGTGGGTGGTTGCCATCCAGGACCAAAGACCGTTTGCAGCGACGCACAGCACCAGCGTGTGCTCCCAGACGTGACCTGAAACACACTTTATAGAACGCGTTGCCTCGCCTTTTTGATAAATCATTTGCTGGTTTTTTTTTTAAACCTGACATTTCCGCTGCATGTCCTTGCAGCCATTATTTCCCCCTTGTCCATTTTTGTGTCCGCCTGTCGACCGGGATGCAGGCAGAGACGACATTTATAAAGGCCTTCAAACACACTTGAGTAATTTCACCTCCTAGAAAACCTTCCAGTGTTCATTCTCTGCTCGTTATCTTCTCTCCCTTTGTGCTTGTTCCCTCTTTCACTGCTTCTCTTTTCCTCTCAACATTTCTGCATCTCTTGCCCTCTCTTTTCTGTACCTCGGGTACACCTGGCCGCTACTGATGACTGACACTTTAAAGACACTGGCTTCAGCCTACTGCTGCAAGTGGAATGTCAATATGAGCCGAGCGCTCACCCCTCCCTGCCACACGCATGCAAACATAAAGCTTTTACACACGCACATATGTAACACACAGTCGAATAATCCACAGAGCTGCTGTGTTATCTGTGTGTCTGTTATTGTCCAGGGAGTGTGTGTGTGTGTGTGTGTGGTCATTATCATTGTGTTTTAAGCGCTGTGGAACACGGAGTTTTTTTTGTCTGGTGCAGTTTGTTCATTTACTTCATGTTTCAAAGCATTTTCTGAAGCATTTGTATCAGTCTCTTAAGAATTTTGTAACGGTGAATCGCAACTTGTTTTAATGATTGTGTTTCATATTAGTTTTATTATTTTGTATTGATGCTGTGAAAGCATTTTGTGATCACTGCTTTGAAGTGCTATACAAATAAAATTATAACAATAATTTATATTAATATTGGTATTATTATAAATATATATTAAATGTAAATGTAACAATTGCTTCAGAAAATGATTCACTGTTTCAAAATATAGACAATAAATGAAACAATTGCAATTATTCCAACAACAATAATATTATTATTATTATAAATAATGATGATGATGATAATAATAATCATTGTTGTTGGTATTATAACAATTGTTTCATTTTGTGTCGCACTGAATCATTTTCTGTAGCAGTTGTTTTAGTTTTTTTTACGCATTTCTTAACTGTGAAACATTTTCTGAAGGTTTTTGTTTTTCATTTAGTATTTTTGGGAATTTTTCATTTTCTTAAGAAATTGGTTTTAGTGTTACGTATGTTTCACATCAGTGAACGGTTATCTGAAGCAGTTCTTTCATTTTAGCATTTTTCAGCATTTCAAAACATTGGATTGCTTTCTGAATCAATTGTTTCATGTTGTGTTTTGAACATGTCAAAACTGTGAATCATTTTATGCTTTGTGTTGTGTGTCTTTTGAGTGTTTCGAACAGCATATATGATGCAAGTGGTTCTTCTGGATGGAACTAAGAATCAAATCCTTATTTTCTGCCCCCACCATGTGTGAGGTTATTTTTGGAGCGGTTTGAATCTCATGGCTGGGTCCAGGGTGCGGCCTTGGGCGATCTAGGCCACCCCAGGTGCCACCCCATTATTGTAAACTATGATTGTCTATCTTCCCAGTCAGAGATGGAGAGATGGATCTTAGATTGAACTTTGATGAGAAAATTGTCAATTACATGTGTAGATGTACAATAGTCATTATATCATTTTGACCATCTTGGTTGGTATCACACTACTTAGCTTGCTTGAAAAAAGGCTGATTTTATTGTCACTCTGATGACAACTTATAGATCATCACCCTTGAACCTGAATGTTAAATTATGCTTTATATTCAGTCAGGTCAGCTCAGGTCTGGGAGCCACACGTCACTCATTTGCAGCAGACATGTTATCATATGAAATTGTTGTTTGTGCCGTAGGTTATATTTGTTTGTGTTCTGTGTTTGCAAGTGTTTTCTCAATTTGCAAGACGTTTTTTTTGATGCAACTACCTGTTTTAGAATTGATACAGGTGTTTTTTTGTGTTTGTGTTGCCTTAAGTTGGAAGTGTTGTGGCCTCTCTTGGCCACCGTACCAAACTAGTTCCACAACGGGCAAAGAGGGTGCTGCTTTTCAGTACAACTACCACTGGTGTAGAGTATGGAATATGAAAGAAAATAATAAAGACACCTGAGCCTCGTTTATAAAACTCTGTCGACTCACGACTAAAACTGTGCATACACACAAAGGCAGAAGTGTGTATATGCTTCCTTTTCACTGGAGTTATAAAGCCGTGTGCATGGCTCTCCTTTATAAATCTCATTCATTGTGGAAGTGCATGTACATGCACAGGCCTTCTGTCCACTCCCATCTTTATCCATGAATGGACATAGACACTACCTCAAATAATTATTTGCATGTACAGCTTGCCTGTGTCTGTTACTATAAAGATGGACCATTCTCTCACACAGCGGAGAACAACATGGAAATGAAGAAAGAAAAAAAAAAAATCACAGAAGAAGCACAATTTCACCAAATGTGAAACTGAGACAGTCGTCAAAGAGGTGGAGAAAATTAAATAGGTTTCATTTTGGTAGTCTCAGTTCTGGAATCACAAACAAAATAAAAGCCACTGAATGGGAAAAGTAACATCTGTGACTAGAGCACCTTCAATCAATAAATAACGAAAGAGCTGATAAAATTTAGTGCGCACTCAATTATTTACAGTGCAGTTTGTGAACGGCAAACGGTACATAGTGCAGTAATAAAAGTACCTGTGTGTGTTTGAACTGAGATAATATATTAATAACGGCAAATGCAAGCTGTGTGACAGTCGCTGCTCTGTTTTACGTTAAATTCCCTCGTTTTTCATTTGTACTTCACAATATCAGGCTTGACTTGCTCTGAAAAACGTGTACACATTGTATGCAGTATGCATGAGGTACACACATTCTCGCCGCACGTTCTTCCTTTATAAATTCCAGTTCATGTGGAGGAAAAGGAAATGAGGCTCGTGTATCTTGGTGATACGTGAATAAATGCGGAAATGGCTTGATACCTGAGTTTACTATGAACATATACGTGTTCCTGAGTACTTGCCATCACCAAGTACAAATACTAAGTAATTGAGTGTATATCTACAAATTACAAATACGTGCACATATGAGCCCAGTTTATTTTATTCAGTTACTCTCTGAAGAACATCGTTTAGTTTTAACCTTTTTGTGTCACAAACGCACACTTAGGGGAAAAAAAATGATTGAGATGTGGTGCTTTTTTCATCCACTTCAGAAAAAGTGCTTCTAAATGGCTGCAGTTACGGGTCCCTTCACTGTTTTGATACCATGATCGACAGCTGTTATTTTGGTCAAAAATCTCAGCACCTCACACTTTGCAGGTTAACTCATCAAAAACAAACCACAACAAGCGTCGTTGGTCACAAAGCCACAGAGCCGTGTGAACACAGCTTGTATTGTTCGAGCTACTCTTCGCTCCCCTCTTGACAATTTTGCAGACCAAAGGTTACAAATAGCTTTACTTTTATTTTAAAATGTATCCAAACCACTGACTCCTCTTTTCCACTTTCTGTACTCGAGTTAGGACAAGTAACATGAGAAAAATTGCATGAGGGAGTATCCAAACCGAATACTCGATACTGGCTTTGGCATTGGTGGATCACTAAAAAATGATTTTTTTTAACACTATTAGACAACAGCACAATGGGTCACAGTTTTACCACACATGAAAGGTCATGAGTTTGAATCCAGCATGGGGCTTTTCTGGTTCTCTCCGGATACTCTGGTTTCCTTGCATTGTCCAGAAGCTTGCAGATTAGGTGAAGGAGTGAAATATAAAACTGGCCATCAATATGAATGTGAGACTGAATGGATTTCTATCTGTATGTATGTTGCACTTTTAGAAAACTAGGCAATACTACTCATGGGCATGAAGACAATAAGGGCTCGACAATCTGACTTTTGACCACAATGACCATAACCTTCACCCAAATGATTGACCACCGGCTGACCTTGCCAGGTCAATTCTGGAATTCACATAAATATGTGGCATATTTGGTCCAAATTGGGTTGAAAATCAAATTCCTTGACCTTTGCTATAATAAATTCTTTAAGGGCAATTCTGTGGACAACTTTCATTGACATACCAAGTTTGAAGGAAATCAACAAAAGGACCTGGGATGAGTAGGCCAACAAACAGACAGGCTGATATGACCTTGACCCCAATGATTGATCTTTGGTAAATTTGATCTCCCCTGGGCAATTCTACAACCCATCCACATATGTGTACCAAGTTTGGTGCAAATTGGAGTGAACAATTAAAATTTTGATCTTTGACCCCAATAGGCTTGACCCCAATGATTGACCTTTGGTAAATTTGATCTCTCTAGGGCAATTCCAGAACCCACCGACATATGTGTACCACGTTTGGTGGACATTGGAGTGGGAAAATAACCAAGCTTTCGACTTTTGACCTCAATGACCTTGACCTTTGCCAAAGCAAACACTTTAAGGGCAATACTGGGGTTGATCAAAAGACTTGGGAGGAGTAGGGGAACAAACCGGAAAACATTGTTCAAATTACAACCCCAAATCAGGAAAAAGTTGGGACAGTTTGGAAAATGCAAAAAAAACAAAAAAAAAACCAGTGATTCTTACATTTACTTTGACTTCCATTTCATTGCAGACAGTATGAACCCAAGATATTCCATGTTTTGTGTGGTCAACTTCATTTCATTTGTTAATGTACATCCATTCCTGCATTTCAGGCCTGCAACACATTCCCCCCCCAAAAAAAAAAAAAAAAGTTGTGGTGGAGGCAATTTAGGGCTAGTAATG
Organism: Chatrabus melanurus; assembly: GCA_900302635.1. NCBI lineage: Eukaryota > Metazoa > Chordata > Actinopteri > Batrachoidiformes > Batrachoididae > Chatrabus > Chatrabus melanurus. The sequence continues at coordinate 10,372 of OMMV01228260.1, read as the reverse complement.
AGATTTAAAAAAATTAAATGATGTTATTTCAAACAGGTGATGTCAACAGGTTTGTAATAATGATTTGGGACAAAAGCATTATCCACAAAAGGCTGAGTCTTTGAGGAGCAAAGATGGGCAGAGGATCTCCAGCTTGTCAACAAACACGTGAGTAAAATATTTAAATGTTTGCAAACAATGTTCCTCAAAAGACTGGAAGGGATTTGCATATTTCTCCTTCTACAGTGCATAATATTAAAGGATTCACAGAATCTTGAGGAATTTCAGTGCATAAAGGGCAAAGGCCAAGCCTAAGCTGAACACACTTAACCTTGGTCATTCATCAATAGCTGATATAACCACATGGGCAAGGGATTACTTTGGGAAACCTTTGTCAAGCACTACAATATGGAGTTACATTCACAAATGCCACTTAAAACTTTACTGTGCAAAAAAGAAGCCTAATGTTAACCTTGTCCAGAAGCGACGTCGACTTCACTGGGCTCACAGGCAAAGGTAACTGACAATTCTGTGAGGGCAGCATTAATGCAGAAAAGTACATTGAAATTTTACAGCAACATATATTGCCTTCAAGATTACATCTTTTCCAGAGACGTCTGTGCATGTTTCAACAATACAATGTAAACCACATTCTGCACACATTACAAAGGCATGGCTGCAGAAGAAGAGGGTGTGGATACTAGACTGGCCTGCCTGTAGTCCTGACCTGTCCCCAATAGAGAATGTGTGAAGAATTTTGAATAAAAAAAATTAACAATGATGACCCTGTATTGTTCCATACCTTAAGATGCATTTGTAGGAAAAATGGGCCAAAATAACACCTGAAACGCTTCATCGCTTTGTATCCTCAATGCCAAAACATGTTTTAAATGTTGTGTGTGTAACAGTGGCCAGCAGGTGGTTCTGTGCTGTGAAGTAAACCTCACTCCCCGATGCCAAAAGACGTTCTAGCGACAGACACTAGAGGCGCTGGGTTTTAGCCTCGTGGTTAGAACGCCTGCCTCCCATGCGGGAACTGCGAGTTCGAGACCAGAGAGGGCCAAGCGGACGCATGTTACATGTGGAGGAATGGCAACATTACAAAGTGGTAAATGCTTTAGTGTCACAACTTTTGGAATGTGTTGCAGGCCTGAAATGTTGGAATGGATGTATATTAACAAATGAGATGAAGTTGACGACACAAAACATGAAGTATCTTGTATTCATACTGTCTGCAGTGAAATAGAAGTCAACGTAAATGTAAGAATCACTAGATTTTTTTTAAAATTTGCATTTTCCAACTTTTTCTGATTTGGGCTTGTACAGTATGATACTGAACAATCAGTTATATGAGCAAATAAATCACTGTCTGTACGACTTATCAGCAGTGGTAAATTTCCTAAGTTCCAGAATAAAGAGCATCTTTGACGGCTTTACTGAGACCCAGTCTAATGGGGCATTTTAGAGGAAAGCTCGGCTGTACGTGCTTTAATTTGACACAGTGACACTCAGTGAACATCCTATCTGTGCTGGCAGTGTGACACAACCACTGGAGCTCTAAGTGTGAATACAGTTAGTCAAGCGAGGAATCGGCGCCTCTGCGGCGGTTGGGCGAATCATCTAAGCAGAAGCAACAAAGGGACAAACAAATGTACGTCAGAGCAGGCCTGAGATTTGTTATCCAACAACAAGAAAGAGACTCTGGAAGGAAGTGACAGCTGCAGGACAGAAACATGCTTCTGACCAGAACAAACTGAGTTCAGAAAAGACTTTGGGATGTCGTGTGGTTAAGGCACAATAACATCACTGCCACACGAATTATGTGCCCAAGATCTTAATGGTTTTTAACTGTTCTCTGATGGACTCTGGAATATCATTAAACACACAAATACAAAGAATCTCATTCCCTTTGAAACAAATTTAATAGAAAAAGATTTATTTGGGCAAACATAGATGAAAGAGCATCACTCTGTAGGGTTTTTAGCCAGCTATTCTCCTTCATTTAAAGCAAGTTCTACCTTTGTTTTGTTCAACCCATGTATCGTGCAACCTTTGAAACTCAAATGCAGTGAACAGAAAATAGGCTCAAAGTGAATTCGCTGTCCATGTTGAGTGTCTTTTGTTGGAAGTCTCTGCCCTTCACGCACACACAAGACTAATCAGTGAGATCTAAATCCTCTGGGTATAGGCTCTATTAGACCATGTGCTTATGAGAAGATAATCATTTTGTGATATGAAACACCGTAGCAGGCGGTGGGTGGCAACGGCAACGCTGCTGCATGAAAATGCTGCTGCACACAGCGTGCCAAAGCCTTAACATTTAATATAGGTTATTGCCCGAGGCAGACATTAATGATTCAGTTTTGTCAAGGTGACAGGACAGAGATAGTGCACTTAACTTAAGGATGCAATCAGCAGCTACGCTTCGGATACAAGTATGTGGGTTAAAAAGTCAAACTTGATTGGGCAAACAAGTTCACAAACAAGGTTGAGTTGACTTCTAAAACATTTAAGTTGGGCCCGGCTGGATGGACCCTGGCCAATAGTGATTTGCACCCCCAAGCAAATAAACTATGAATGTGGTTCAGTATAAATAACAATTTGATACTAATCTACAATTATATATAATAATCTACTTCAGCTTCTCCCAATTTCAACTCAGGGTCACCACAGCAGATCCCGCATGGATCGGCATAAGTTTTACACCGGTTGCCCTTCCTGACACAACTCCACATTACATGGAGAATGGGCAGGGGTGGTGTTCGAATCGGGAACCTTACACATTGAAAGCGGTCGGACTAACCGCTAGGACTAATCTACAATTATATGATGTTTTTAAAATATGTAGACCATGTAGAACCTGTGGTTTTACGACGGATTTATGGCTGCAACTAACGATTATTTTCATTACCGATTAATGTGACGATTATTTTCTCAATTAATCCATTAGTTTGGACCAGAAAATGTTGAAAATGTCGGTCAGTGTTTCCCAAAGCCCAAGGTGACGTCCTCAATTGTGTTTTTTTGTCCACAACCCAGAGATATTCAGTTTACTGTCAGAGAGGAGTAAAGAAAGCAGAAAATATTGACATTTAAGAAGCTGAAATTAAAGGAAAGAAAAGAATGATTAATTGATTATCAAAAGTTGGTGATTAATTTGATAACCGATTGTAGCTGTAGATAGATTATTAAAAAGACCTTTCCCAGAAAGACATCTGAAATTACTGGTGTTGTGACGAATCAGCTTCTGTGAGTACTTGGCGGAAATGTTATGCATGATTAAGTTAGCTAACAGAGGATTGGGCTCATTTACTTGAATGTTGAACGTTACGTGCAAATCTGGATGTGAGACACACGACACACAATGGACATAATAAACTGGCTTAACGTATCACTGAGGCCAAAAAAAAAAGGTGGCTGACCCTGACATCTAGAAACACGAATGTTACCTTTAATGTTAGCAGCTCAATGGAATCGTCGCCATTAGCTAGCAAAGCTGTCGCCAGCGTTAGCAACTTCTTGGAATTCTCATGAACTACCAAAGCTAGTATTGATGGTAATTTTAACACTGGCAGCAACAACTATTCACTAAGTTTTTGTCAAACAATGGAAAGCCTCTAATGATGAGGCGCTCAGCACTGAGTGCGTTTAAGCTGATCTCGACTTTCGGAGCCTCCGTAGCAGTGTGCGAGAATTCATGCTCAACTTTGAAAAAGCTTTTCTGCGAGCAGTGCAAAAGCCTGCTACACCAAAGAAAGGGCCTTTTTTTTTTTAAACTGTCATTTGGAAAGGAGCTAACCCCCCCCATACGCACAAATGATTGGAAAGACATTGTTCTATGATGCTTCAATTCAATAACGCAATGCCTTCAACTCTTGTGTCGTTGGTGTTTTATTTTATGTGTATCTGCCGTGATGTGTTACGTTGTTGAATTAGATGTTGGAACTTTGCTTTTTGATGGGTTTGCTGTAGTAGGTGAGATGGAGTTTGTAGTTTATTTACTAGGTGATGCTATAAGTCACCTAGAATATATACCGTATATATATGTAATTATATAACCGTAACTGTGTATATATATATATATATATATATATATATATATACACACACACACACACATATATATCCTTATCTGTCTGTCTTTTTAAAGTGTGTGTATATACATGTATGCATATAAAGTATCTGTGTATGCGCAGTATCTACTCACCGGACAGCTTATTCTCTACACCTGTTTAACTAAACTTGAAAGAATTTATGGTGTTGAATTCATGGTTATCTCATGTATGAGTGACTAGGAACTTGCATCGATGTGTGTGCAGACTATATTGAACTTTTTGAACTTGGGAACTCACTTTTCTGGATGGTATATTGGGGACAGGTTGGCATTACCTCTGGGTTGGGGTGAGCTATGACAAATGTACTTCAATAACATATCTGGCATCAGTACAATCACTGACTTACTAATGCAGTATATCTCTGTGGGACTCTGATCTGTACCTCATTGTCTATTCAACTCATCATTGTGAACACTAGACAATATATGGTTGTTTACCTGCAACATTTCCATCATAGCATGTTTTGTCAATATTGTGTTGTGCTTTTTGTTTTGTTAGAATGCCCGTAGCAAATGGTCACCCCACTGAGGCCTTGTCCACACTGCTCCGTTTTCACAGGAAATGCCTTAGTCTCTATCCGTTTTGGCCTTTCATCCACAGTAATCCACCATTTTTACCACACCAAAACAGCGCGTTTCAAAAATGCTCTCCAGAGTGGATCAAAATGAAAATGCCAGAGTCGTTTCTGTGTGTGTGGACAGCGTATCTATGTATTTTGGGAAATGGTGCAGTAAGATTAATCATGTCCTGTCAGTGTGAACGTGTCTGTGAAGAGCAGAAGAAGAGCACAAACATTTCCACAGGTCAGCAATGACGAAGTGTTTTTGACACGTTTGTCGATTTTAATAGCATGTTTTGGCAAAGGTGTGACAGTTTGGATGTTTGAAGTTGTTAACCCTCTTTTTTTTCTGGTGGCTAAATATCTTCTTCCCCACTCTAATGTTTGTCCAAAAACAATCTTTGACCATGTCAATATACTCTTATGCATCGGGTTGCTCATTTGGCCGATCTTGCTGCCTGCATTAAAAACAGGTATGTAGCCACTGAATTCAACTGAGACTGATCTTCAGATCGGAGGTTGTTGACAGGGTTATTTGACAACTGAACACGTGTTGTACATATGTGTGCTGTATGAAAGTGTAACAGACAAACAAAGCAGCTGTGGACCTACCTGAACAGTCTGCAGAGCCACACTGTGGTGTCAGACAGGATGCGAGTGGTCAGTTTCCGTAGTCGCTCTCGATCTAACATTGAGACGCATGCTGACAGGCTGTGACCCATCAATGCCATGTGACCATGTTCAGCCACACTCTGTGTCCTAGTGGAAACATCAAAAAGTACCTCTGTAATATGCATGTGAGAACTGTACTCCTTCCTTCCTTACTTACTTCTCTTCCTTAAAGCTGAAAGTCTCCACTACAAGCACATCTTGACTGCCATCAGTCAAAATGAAATTACAAAAATTATGTCACTGTCCAACTACTTTTTGACCTGACTGTATCACCCCAGTCAATGAGCATATTATGAGGATCAGATTTAGGCATTCTTTGGGGGTCCAAACTGTTGTCACTCTGTATGCTCCAACTCGTAATTGATATCTTAGTGAGGGAGACTTGGTACTCACAGCTTCACTCATTGTTTGACAACTGCAAAGGAGATGAAACTCCTTTGGTCAGGTCAAGTCAGGTCAGGTCAGGTCTGGGAGCATGCTCTGATGTCACACGTCACTGCATCTACCACACTACGGAACAGTCTTGGGTCCTAGAAGGCAATCATCCAGACAGGCCATCAGTACATCCCCACCTCTTGAACGTAACCATCGAACTGTCGCAGCCAAGTAAAATGTGGACGTCCCCTTGGCCTTCCTGAGCCTCTGGGGTCCTCAACACAGACATCTGCATGCTGTATCATGCCCAGAGAACAACTGGTCATTGATGACCATAACTCTAGTCATGGGTGAGTTCAATGTGACCACAGGCACTGAAAAGGCTGATTATGAGAACTGCATTAGCCCCCATGGATCTGGCAACTGTGGTGAAAATAGCTTGACTTTGAAAATGTTGGGGGCTACAAGTTGTTGGATCCTGGTATAAACATCCATAGCAGCACCGCTGGACATGGTACTCTAATACCGGTGGTGTTGCAAAGGAAGTAATGTTCTCATGGGAAGACGGAGACTTCTACACAACTGCAGGGTCTATAGAAGTGCCCAGTTTGTGAACTACCCTGTGTGTACTATCCTGTTGGGCCATGTACTGTAAGCAGTTGTATAAGGCGGATCCTCCTGCCAGGATGTTGGACATCTCCAATACCAGGGTTCTGGTGGCTGAGTTGCCAGTCAGCTGTGAATTATCGAATCTCAGTGAAATTGAAAAGGTGGTGAAACAGCTAAGGGTGGGTAAAGTTGCAGGGATCTGTGGTATTGGAGCTGATCTCTTTCAGGCAGGTGCTGTGCTCCTGGCATTGCAAGCAACCTTTGCTTCCATTTGGGAGACAGGAAACATCCCAACAGAATGGAAGATACGACTTGCTGTCCCTTCCTGGAAAGGAAGGAGTGATTCCCTGGAGTGCAACAACTACACTGTTCCATGTGCAATGAAAGGTATTTGCAGGGGTCATTCTCAACAACATTCAGCCCCAGCTACTTTCTGCTCGGCGACTGGAGCAGCTTGGCTTCATGTCAAAGAAGTTAACCATTTACAACATCCTAGCTTTGCGAGTACTCATTGAACAAGAGTGTGAATATCAGCAATGCCTCTTTGCAGCCTATGTTGAGCTTGCCATGCATTTGATTTGGTTGTTCAGACTGCTCTGTGGAATATTCTGATAATAAATGGGATCCCCAATCAGTTGCTGGACATCATAGATATCCTATACACAGACACTGAAAGTGGTGTGCAGAGTGGAGACAGAATTCTGGCATTCAGCACAGATGTATTCTGGTTCCTAATCTATTCAATGCTTGCATGGACTGTGTTGGGTAAAGCCATGGAATTCAGCAACCTTGGTGCCTTTTTCAATGAGGAAAGGTTCACTGACCTTCACTCTTGTGGATGAAGATGAGTGAGGAGTCAGAGTGTCTTTGTTTGTGATTGTCCTGGATCAAGGCTAAGATCCAGGCCTTCAATGACTTCCTGGACTCAGTCCCCAGAGGTGCAAACGTTTGTGGTGAAAGTGCCAAACTTGTTGATTCACTTATTTTGGCAGTGACCTTCAGATTGTGGCCGATGAGGATGACAGACATCTGACAAGAGCTTATGGAGGCAACAGGTCGCCGGGCAGCAATGCTTTTCAACACCAGTCTCACCCGCAGAGCCATCAGCATCGCTAGTGACTCCTCCCACCCCTCACACACCCTCTTCAACCTCCTGCCTTCAGGGAAAAGGTACAGGAGCCTCCGGGCCCGTTCCTCAACACTGTTGAACAGCTTCATTCACCAGGCTGTCAGGAGGATGAACTCTGTCCTCTACCTCCCCCCTCTGCCCCCTGACTGTAACACACTCTTTGGAAAAGAACTCTACCTCAGCTGTTTTTGCACATAAAGACTCAGTACGTTCACAGTTTGTGATGCATTACATCTGCTGCTGACCATCCTTGTACTTGACTGCTACCATTTGCAATACAGTCATATCTGCTGCTGTTGGTCATTTGCTAATTTGCACAAATGTCTATGTACCTCACACAAGCCACTCTGTTATGCATTTTTGTCACTTTCTGTCACCGCAAATGTCTTTGCTCTACTGTCAGAACTGTATATGGGTTTGTTTTTTTAATATATTCCCCCGCAGTGTCTATTTATCTTACATTCTATTTTATTCCTTTTCTCTTTTATTACTAAGGCGAGAGAGAAACGGCATTTCGATTCTCCTGTATGTCTTGTACGTATAGGGAATTGACAATAAAAATAAAAATAAATCTTTGAATCTTAAGATACCCAAACCTTTGCTGGATGATGGTGTTTTTGGGTCCTGGTGCTTCCAGTCTTCCTGCATGGTTTTGAGACCTACTCTAACCAGTGACAGAAAATGACGACTGGATTCTTTGGTGCGAGGTCTCTCTGGAGAATCTTTGGGAAGATGAAAACTTTCAGGAGTTGGGGATGGACTGGTTGTCTGCCTGGGTGGTTGCCAATCAGGATCCAGGGTAATTTTGTCATGTGGTGGATGCGACGGCGTGTGGCACCAGTGCAACATAAATTTTTTATCTATCTTTTACAGTTTTAGATATTTCAGGATTCATGTTAAACATCCTCAAAGTCCCACATTTCTGTGACTGTGCATACAGAAAATCTCATGATTTAAATACAGTTTAGGCCTGAAATAGCCTGCTTTAGTCTTCTGCATCACACCTTAACAGCAGGAGTCTACATCTAGACTACTGTTTTATCTGTATGAATCCCCCCCGACTGGAGAGGTACAAAACATTATTTTTATATTTCAAAATTAACATGAAGTTATTTTATTGACATCATCAGTCCTTTTCACTGCCATAATTTTATTGCTTTATTGTGTGCTGAAAATTCATTTCACATTGTATCATCCATTAAAAATACATTTTTCTTGCTATTATAGGTTACACAAGTTTCCATCGTGATTCTGAAAGTTAAAAATGTTAAGAGACCAACAGGAAACTGCATCATTACTGGCAGTCAAGGTGCAAAGTTTATAAAGTATTGTAGTTATGTGGATGATTAACTGATCTGATCCACTCACCACTGACTCGACGTGCCCTCTTCCTCTTCATGAAGAAGGTTGATGAATAGGTGGAGTATCGTAGTAACTTCCTGGCCACTATACAAGGGAAGCAAAAACACCAACATCAAGTAGCAGGTTTTTTTTTTTTTTTTTTTTAATGTAAATGCGTGTGTGGCCCAAGAGCTCCTTTTATTCTCAGAATGCAGGATTACTTTGGTTTGGTAAAAAAAAAGAAAGAAAAAGAAAAAAGTCAGCGGGTCACAGAGCTTTCTCTTAGTATTCTTTCTCCCTGTCTGTAAAATATTCTGCATCGACCTCCTGCTCCTCCATCAGCTAACAGCTAATTACTGAAGCTAACTTTTTCATTCGCGGATTAGCTTTTCAGCTAACTTTGAAAACCATCAGCGGAACAATTAGCCTCCATTAAATTTAGTTCTGTAAACTTTAAGTCAGCTAACATTTTTTTTAAATAAAGTTTAATGGTCAAAAACCTTAAAATCATACATTTGTTCCTGTTGGAGCTGACGCACTGATCCAATAAGCAAAACGGACAGACCGCGTGAAGACAACAAGCATCACCTCGAGGAGACGGAGGAGCACGACGTCAAGCCAGAGGAAACGCAAGAATCAGATTATTAAAATCATTTCCATGTGTATTTTTATTTCTGAATACTTCTTATTTGTTTAATACTTTCTTTGCTATGTATAAACTGTATGTTGAATGTAAACTCCTGTTTAATTTTGTTTGTTCATTTAATTATCTGTGTACATCTCGATCATCTGATCTTGGCATGCTGAACCTTTTTGGGAACTTCAACATATTAAAATTTTAGTTCTTGAGCTCAATTTCTCAAGGTTTTAGACCCAAAACAACCAAGCCAAAGCTAAATTCATAAAATAAAAGTTAGCGGTAGCAGTTTATTGTTTTACCGTTATCACAGTTAACGTTAGAGTTAGCGGATTAGCGATTACTGAAGCTAACTTTTAGAATACAATACAATACCTTTATTGTCATTCCACAAAGTACAACAAAATTTAGCAGCAATCCGGAGCATTTTAGATATAATACTTTTTACAATGAATTATAAACAACAAAGGTAAAATAAAGAAGAACCATTGAACTTAAGGTACCGCTAAAAAAAGAGGTAGTTACTCCACATATTGCACATTGGTGTTTGACATGGAATATGTACATCATATACAGTGAGCCTTAAATGCACACTATAAATTATGTTGTGAGGGACCGATAATATCAGGGGAGCACTAAATGTGATAGAATATGTGACTAAGGAAAATATGAGTTACACTGATTAGTTTGGGTGCAGAAAAAGCATTCTGATCAGTTGACTGGGACGGTATATATTAGGTTCACCACAAAGCAAAGGCTCCTGCTGTGACACAGCTTTGCTCAGCAAAACTCCACGATACTGAGCATGTTACTCTAAATGACCTGTAGGTGTGAATGAGTGTCTGGTTTGTGTTAGTGCTGTGATAGACTGCTGATGAGGCATGGTGTACCATGTCTCGTGCAGTATCTGCTGGTATAAGTAACTTGTTTGAATGATCTGAGTGGAAAAGAAGCCT
>OMMV01228159.1:0-10302 GCA_900302635.1 Chatrabus melanurus | reverse complement strand
TAGTCCACAAATTTTCAATAGGGTTGAGGTCAGGGCTTTGGGAAGGCCATTCCAGAAGCCTTCTTTATCCAAACAGTTTTGATGTGTGTTTGGGATCATTGTCCTGTTGGAACACCCAATTGTGGCCAAGTTTCAACTGTCTAGCTGTTGATTTGAGGTGACGAAGAATTTGGAGGTTTCTTCATTATTCCATCCACTTTGTGCAATGCACCAGTCCCACTGGCAGCAAACCAGCCCCAGAGCACGATGCTACCACCACCATGCTTGACAGCTGGTACAGTGTTCTTAGGTTTGAAAGCCTCACCTTTACTCCTCCAAACATACCTCTTGTCATTGTGGCCAAATAGCTCAATCTTTGTCTCGTCTGACCATAAATCTTTTCTCCAGAAGGCATTTGTAGGCAGCTGCAAATTTCAGTCTAGCTTGAAGGTGTCGATTTAATAATCACTAACTCACTAACGAGGAGTTAATAGGCCTTGGCCTTGTCACGTTGAAAGACATTGTAGAACCTTCAGCACCACTTATTAAAAGATTGAAGTGAATGTATGTATACATTTGACCATGCGTGGATTGGAGAAGATCCCAAATCAATTCAAACCTGTGCACCCAATTCTTGTTTTTTTTAAGTCATTAATGATGTATGCTGTACAATCATTCCACCCTGGCAAAAGAACAGTTCAAAGAAATCATTAAAAGCCAAACATTACCATCCATGCTCATGATGAGTGAATGGAAACTTCTGGCCACAACTGTATATGGAGGTCATGTTTTACTACATCGAGTGTTCAAACTGCTGTTGCGTACGCAGGCATCCAATTTGGTCCTACAGTTTGATTAAATTGTGTGCATGAGAATAAGAATAATCATTTTGGCAGTGTATACGGCCAAGACATTCATTCAGATGTCTGGAAAAAAGCTGTTCTGCTGGTTCAATAACAAAAACCTATTATGTGCTCAATAAATGTATTTCTGTGTTCACTATTATCCACATAAACACAATAATTAGTCTCACTCAGTGTGTTATTTTCTGTGCGGTGTGTTCAACATTTCATCTGTATTTGTGTCCATTTTCTGAAAAGAAACGGAGTAGTACCACCACAAATCGTGGGGGCAGTGTAGCCAAAGTTCAAGTGAGACACAACCCTAGGCAAAGGCCCACGATGAAGGCAGTTAACAATGGCAAAATATTTTGATGACAGTTTTATGTATATAATCTTGTCGTGAAGTATTTAATGGCACACAGACCACCTTTGTCTACACCACTACCTACACTTTTGTTTCTTTTGCGCTAGAAACATTATTAGGACGTCTTTGACGATCGCCATGTTTGATGTTGTCAGAAACTTTCAAGATGGTTTGTACTGACCTCTCGTGGTTGTTTTGCTTAACATCAGTGTAAATGGATGTATGAAGGTATGTGGGCAGTGATGGATACACCAATGGAAACACATGGACAGATTTACACATGTAAATCAAGCATAAGTGAGCCTTAACATATCTTGTGCGCACAAATGAATGAAATCATGGGAAGAAATTGTATCTTGTGTGAATGCAATAGCATTTTGTGCGATAAATGTAGTAACGCATGGTCTATATCTATACTACTAAAGTGTAGTGGATATATGAAGGAAAGGGGTTCAAGCAGTCCTTTGTGAGGGCAACGTGGCTACAAAAGGAAGGAACCAGGTTTCTCTCTGCCGCTATACGTTTCGCCATGTGAATACCTACGGTTCTGTAATTGCACAGACTGGTAGTTGACATTCATGTGATGTGTCAGAGGACATTTTTAGCTGTGATGAACAATCCACTAATTATTTACATATTTCTTTTTCCCCCATGCTAAAAGTGGCAGCTGCCATCTTGGATTGACGTCATTTCTGCCAATTGGCACACATGCATACCTCACGTCGCCACATTAATTGCTACAAAATCCATCAATAATCCACCATAAAATCAGGCCATCCACGCTCCATTCGTCAACAGACAGCTTCAAAAGACTCCAACCATCAACTGTACAGGTATTTCTGACGTTCTTTCACACAGAGGAAGGCATGATTTAAGATGTTTACCTGCTGGGGCATAGTTCTGGATCAGGACTTGCTGATCACCTTAAAGGTCAACATGTTGCCCGTCTCACGTAAACTCAAACTATCACACTTGGTCAACAGGCTGTGCGTGGGCTTATTGTCGAGTATACACCGATCAGCGATAACATTGTGACCACCTGCCGAATATTGCATCGCTCCCCCTTTTGCCACCAAAACAGCCCTGACCCATTGAGGCAGTGTGTGTTCTGAGATCTCTCTATCAGAACCAACATTAACGTTTTCAGCAATTTGAGCTACAGTAGTTCTTCTGTTGGCTCGGTCCACACGGGCCAGCCTTCGCTCCCCACGTGCATCAATGAGCCTTGGCCACCCATGACCCTGTCGCCGGTTCACTGGGTTTTCTTCCTTGGACCACTTTTGGTAGGTACTGATCACTGCAGAACGGGAACATCCCACAAGAGCTGCCGTTTTGGAGATACTCTGGCCCTGCCATCACAATTTGGCCCTTGTCAGAGTCTCTCAAATCTTTATGCATCCCTATTTTTCCTGCTTCCAACACATCAACTTCGAGGACAAAATGTTAACTTTCTGCCTAATATATCCCACCCACTGACAGGTGCCATTGTAACGAGATAATCAATGTTCTTCACCTGTCAGTGATCACAGTGTTATGGCTGATCAGTGTATATATGCATTTTTCACTCTGGGGCTCTGTTGCACCTGGATTTGGTCTTCACATTAACCATGAATGGGACCACGACCTGCTACACAATCCAGGGCCATCCACCGTTGCCGCATGGAGTGGACTACCGTAGGGGCAAATATCATACACGCTGCTAATGTTAATACGTTTATGACACGGCCATATTCTATTGTATCATCGTGTAGTGTACAGCCAGCTTAAGACTGAAGATATATTGTAGCGTATGCCAAAAACCCCTTGTTGTTTTGGGCATTTTTCTCACCCACTGTGGGGAATAACACTCAGGCAGTATGTAGGTCAGGCTTATTGAGAAATCGCTCACTGCTCAAACCGGTCCGTCACAGCCACTGCTCAGCCTTCGGACCCCCGAGTCCCAACATATGTTCTCTCGAGCTGCTTGTCATCTATCTAGGCCTGGTTGACTATTTAATGAACATGATTCTGCACTCAATTTGAGCTTCATTTACATTTCCCTCCAACAGACATGTCACACAGAAGAAGGGATGAGAGACAGACACAAAACGTTTAAAATAGCTAAATAAAACTTTAATAGGTCTAGAGTTGCAAATGTACATAAATTGCACAGCCACATTTTGTCAACACAAATTCCTCTGTACATTATTGTTTTGTCACCGTCATCAAAGGAAGCAGAATCCAGCAAATACTTTACTTTGAACGTACTTACAAAAGTATTTTCTACAATATAATAGAAAACATACATCTTTTACTTATATAGCTTTATATTTAGATCTATCTTTTGTTGAATTAGATAACCTCGATGAGTGAGTTTGTGGTCTCTGGCTGAATTTAAAATTAGAAGTAAGGTGGAAAAATGCGATGGACAAATAAAGCAAAAGACAAGGAGTCAAATTAGAAAGCTAATCGTGAGTTTACTTGTTGTGGTGGCACTGCTGTTTAATCTCTGGTTGTACAATGTTCTTGACTTAGAAATGAATAGACATGAGGAAAAAAATATGTGGTTCAGTGACGTGAAGCTAAGGTAGTATCCTATAATTCTGCTGCACATTTAATCAAACAGTACGCCTGTTCGCCTGTTATTCCAGTTCAGAAAATCCTCCGTGAGTATGTTGTTTTCGATCGATCTCACTCAGGGATTAGAGTCGGTAAATCCTTTTCCTCATTGTTGTGATCCAGTTTTCATTATTGCTAACGTTTCCATCCACAGAGTAAACACTGTGAACAAAAGGAGCCTGGAATTACAAAAACGAAACTGACACCATGGCAAAGCTGACCAGTCAATGCACATCTCTGATGCAGGTGTCAAAGTGTCAGAGTTGGAAAATTCATTTGTATTCCTTCTCCATGTTCAATGCGGAACTGGAGAGATATTGGCTCTCTTTAGACAGACGGACAGGATGTCTGATCAAGCGTGCAGCTACTTTTTTATCAGTGGTTCCCAAACTGGGGCAGCATCCTCCCTGAAGGGCACAGAGCGGAGGGGAGGATTGGGTCACTGAGGCATAAAAATAAAATAAAAAATATCTTATGCAGAAGCGAAGATAAATTAACATGTTTAGTGTGGGCACGGATTAAAGATTTTCTCAAATTACCAGATTTCTAGGTTTGGATCAGACTGCTATTTATGCCGCATTTAACTATAGACAGGCCATATTAAAGAAAATGCTAACTGTGGGTGGCACTAACAGTGGATGGGGATAACCGTTATCGTTAATTTCAGTCACTGTTAGCTGTTAACATTACATAGCATCATACACAGTTACTGTCACCTGCTGTTCGCATTTTCTTTAATACAGCCTGTCAATAATCAAACATTGTATCCATCTAGAAGCTGCTGTGGAGACCCTGAGCTAAAAATGACATCAGCCAAAAAAGTTTTTAATAGTCAAACATTCTTTAAATAGTGATATGCGCCAAAAGCAAAAAATATCAGTAATTTTCTAAAAATTTCAATATCTCTGTGGTACAATAAATGAGTGTTTTGATGCTGACAAGCTATAAAGAAAATTACTTGGAGATTTAAAGTAGTAAACCTTTTTTAGACTAACATTCTGATAGAGGAAATGTGAAATTCCTCAAAAACACAGTGACACCGTTTTGAATGTTTCAATAACAATAATTAAAATGGGATATTTTTATTCTTAGTTTCCTCAATATTATGAACAATTTCATAATGGTTAACTAACCATTAACTAACCATTATTATTAATATAATTCCCGCTCATTATTTACTAAATAATTTCCTCTTTACCCAGATCCACTCCACAATTATATATATTTTTAATCCCAGGATCGGGTCAACACTTTTCAACTTTATTTATTTATTATTTCAACCCCAAATCAGAAAACGTTGGGGTGGTATGGAAAATGCAAATAAAACCCCCCACAGTGATTCTTACATTTACTTTGACTTCTATTTCATTGCAGACAGTATGAACCCAAGATATTTCATGTTTTGTGTGGTCAACTTCATTTCATTTGTTAATATACATCCATTCCTGCATTTCAGGTCTCCAGCACATTCCAAAAAGGTTGGTACGGGGGCAATTTAGGGCTAGTAATGAAGAAGTAAGACCTATATAGGCCCTGAGGCCCGTTGGTGCCAGTGCTTATTCCCGGATTCCATAGCGTGAAGCAAATGAGAGTCTATGACCCTTTTTGGATGGGACTCCAGTCCGACACAGGTTACTTCCCCAGCCAAAGCCGGTACCCATTTACAGCTGGGTGGACTGACATAATGTAGATTTAGTGTCTTGTCCAAGGACACAGGCAGGTAGCATATTGGAGACCAGATCCTTATCCACTGAGCTGCTAGTAATGAGGTAAAAAAAAAAGTTATTTCAAACAGGTGATGATTGTAATCATGACTTGGTACAAAAACAGCATCCATGAAAGGCTGAGTCTTTGAGGCGCAAAGGTGGGCAGAGGATCTCCAGTTTGTCAACAAATGCATGAGAAAATTATTGAAATGTTTAAAAACAATGTTCCTCAATGAAAGATTGGAAGGGATTTGCATATTTCTCCCTCTACAGGGCATAATATCATTAAACGATTCAAGGAATCTGGAGGAATTTCAGTGCGTAAAGGTCAAGGGTGCAAGCCTAAGCTCAACACCCGTGATCTCCGACCCCTCAGACAGCACTGCATCAAGAGCTATCATTCATCAATAGCTGATATACCGGTAACCACATGGGCAAGGGATTACTTTGGGAAACCTTGTAAAGCACTACAATACGGATTTACATTCACAAATGCCACTTAAAACTTTACTGTGAAAAAATGAAGACTAATGTTAACTTGTCCAGAAGCAGTGTCAAATTCTCTGGGGTCGGAGGCATCTGGGTTGGACAATCACACATTGGAAACATGTATTCCAGATCTCTTTTGGAAGAAATGGACATCGTGTGCTCTAGACCAAAGACGAAAACGAACATCCAGAATGTTATCAGCAACAAGTCCAAAGACCAGGGTCTGTCATGGTATATGGGATTGTGTCAGTGCCCTTGGCAAAGGTAATTTACACTTCTGTGATGCAGCATTAATGCAGAAAAGTACATTGAGATTTTAGAGCAACATGTGCTGCCTTCAAGATGACATCTTTTCCAGGAATGCCATGCAATTTTCAACAAGAGAATGCAAAACCACATTTTGCACACATTACAAAAGCATGGCTGTGGAAGAAAAGAGTACAGGTACTAGAATGGCCTGCCTGCAGTTCTGACCTGTCCCCAATAGAGAATGTGTGGAGAATTTTGAAACCAAAATGCAACGATGACCCCATACTGTTGTACACTTTAAGACGTGTTTGCAGGAAGAATGGGACAAAATAACACCTGAAACGCTTCATTGCTTGGTATCCTCAGTGACAAAACATCTTTCAAGTGTTGTGAGATGGAATGGCAACATTACAAAGTGGCAAATGCTTTAGCGTCCCAACTTTTTTTGGAATGTGTTGCAGGCCTGTAATGCAGGAATGGATGTATATTTACAAATGAAATGAAGTTGACCAGAAAAAAAAAAATCTTGGGTTCCTACAGTCTGCAATGAAATAAGTCAAAGTAAATGTAAGAATCATTGCATTTTTAAAAAAAAATGCATTTTACATACTTTCCTCAACTTCTTCTGATTTGGGGTTGTATTATCATTATTATTGATTATTGTTGTTATTACTCTTATTATTGCTAGTAGTAATTTTAGTGTTATCCTGCTAACAAGCAAAGTTTGGGGACAAATAAAAATTGAAACGTTTGTTGGAGGATCATTACGTTTTTTAAAATCTTATAAATGTGACCGAGAGAAAAAGTTTGGGAACCACCACCTTACATTCTAGTTGAGTGTACATTTATGTGTATCTGGTATAAAGGCATGTGAATGAGCTCATCACACCAAAATCCCTTTGTCATCTTCTTTTTCTTTAAAAACTTTGCCTTGATTTTAAATACCAGAAATAAGTGTTGTGCCTTACAAAAAGCTAATTATAACATCAACCACTGAACATAAAAGTGCATAGAACTAGACCGATGAGAAATACAGGATTGTGCTCGCGAATCTCATCACTGACTGGAGGAGCCTGGACGCCGGCCGGACTTGGCCTGACAAAGCTCCACAGCTTCCCAAGAGTCAAACTTCTTTTGTAATCCATTTGTTTTTGGCAAGTGAAATGATGCTGTAGTACAAAAACAATAGCTTGAACAAGGAGAACACTGTGAGGCTAATGAAATCATTCTACTTAACGCGGACAGACGACCGAGCTATTTGCTATTTACAATATCCATAATGATACAGCAGAGTTGAGCACAAGGTACATTTACAAAAAAGCTCTGTTAACATCAGGTAAAAATAGTGTGAGCATTTTTATTTACACTTTCCCAGGCTCCCCAGCCCTTTGATACACATTATTTTATATTCATTTTTTGTCTGCAGCCATTAGAACATTATCATCATCTTCCATTTGGCAAAGAAAACAAAAAAGAAAAGGTGATACCGATGCTACCTTTGGCTCTTGAGCCAGGATGGAACACGCAGAGGTATGATGTCCGTTACAAAAAATAAATCCAAAAATAGATAAAAGATGAGATGGCAATGTGATTATGGGATCTGATAGGATTCTTTCTAGGGACTAAAACCCACGTTAAGACCAACCGCAAGTTAGCACATTCACATTCAGAAGAAATGGGTTAAAATGGACAAGAGATGAAGAGTCACAGTTTGATCGAAGCACATTGAACAGACATATGATTCAGAAAGAAAAGGTAAGGTTGGAGGCCATCGTTTTAATGGCTCGCCAGTCCAGTGTATACCCGACCAAAGCCGATCGCAGACAAGCTTTTCAACCAAGAAGAACAGTGATCAGCACCAAGGGAACTGTTCAGTTGGTTGTGAGTGTTGTACAAGCTACGCGAGGGCAGTTAAAGCACAGTTTTCGAGCTATATAGGCAGAGAAGACACGCAGGCGATATGATACGTAAACCTCGCCACCATCTTGTGAGAGGTACACCAGCGCGAGATGCCTGCAAATTGTGCAACAGTAGGTTGCACAAACTGACATCAGTAAGCTGTAATAAAATCATTAGTGTGTTCAACAAACAAAAGTTAAGCAGGTGTTGCTTAATCGTTAAAAAAAGGCTTGGAAATTTTATCTTACTAAGTTTCTAGTAGTTTAGATTTGCAGTTTCTGAAAGGAACATGGCTTAAATTAAGCAACCTTTAAGGTCATGGTAATAAATGCCCAAAAGGGCTGTATTAAAAATGCTACCATTCAGAAAACCGTACTGCAGTCCTAAAAGAGGAAGCGTGTCAGTATGTGGCTCAAAAATTAAATGAGGGCCTGCCCATAAAATGGGCTTTTATTTGCATTATTTTCAAATAAAAGCATTTTCTTGATGGTAAAAGAAGATTTTGTCTTCAGAAAGGCTTTTTCCAAAAATATGTCTTGAAAAAGGGGTGTCGTCTTATATTCAGAACAATACCATCATTTGCATGAATCGGTGTTAAACATGTAAGGTGCGGATTTTGCACTCTAGTACGCAAATTCCAACTCTGTGAATAATACAGACAAATTAAAATGTAATTGAATAAGTTCCTAAATATGCCATATTTGCTGAAAATAATTTGAGAATTGAGAAGTTGGGTTTTCTCTGACGTGCGTTTGTTTATAAAACAGATGTGCCCCTCACAATATGGCTGCCACTTTAACAACTATTAACTAACGCAATGAAAGCAGTGTATCGTCTCCACCTATATATACACTCTATGGGTTAAACTACAGACATTTCTCTCAAACGTAGTGCATACGTCTGTAAAGGCTTAACATAGAGGGTAGATTGGAGGGACACTCAATAATAAATCAACAAAATAGCGCCCCCCCACGTTCCCATTTTCAGCCCGTAACAGTATGATGTACTGGTTCAAAATAATATAGAAAAAATAAATTAAAAACAGAGGAGTGAAAACTAGAATTTGGGGGTGCTGTGTGATTATCAAAGTGTCCGAGTGAGACGATGGTGCTCATCCCTGCTCTCGCCCCACTGCGAGCTACACACTACACATTCATTCTTTCATCGTCGGAGGAGAAAAATAAAGTCACTAAGCAGAAGGTGTCACTCTGAAATAAAGGGAGGCTTTGATATCTGACATTATCAAATATAGGTATATAAGTATAGTCTATAGAAGAAAAAGAAATGCGTACATCTATATTAAATTTTATGAATATAGTATGACAGAGTTCATTTACTTTAATGTTCATTATACATTAAGTGTTTACAGTTTTTTTTTTTAATCCTTTACAAATCCACAGTATAAGTTGTGCCTTTTTTTTTTCTTTTTTTGCAGAAGTCGGGGAACTGCAGGGTAAAGTTGAGTTGTGTTCCATACTTAAGGCGTTTCATGTACCAAACAGCTTTTCACAAAGTGCACTATGTAGGGATGGAGGGGGAGCGGGGTCAGCGGGTCACTCAGGAGCACAACCAGTGAGTGAAAAGAAAAATAAAGCTGATTATTTTAGACCAAAAAGAAAATGTATTTGGTTCTTTAAAAATAAAATAAAATAAAATAAAACTCAAAATTTATCCTCTCGGGACAACTTCAAGCTCAATGCTGTGTTGCTGTTTTTAAGTGGTTCGAGAGGACGGGTAGATTGAGAGAAAAGAGGAGGGTTGCCATGGTTACTGTCTGTGGTGGAGTTACGTGGGGTTATGTAGTGGTTTGTCCCAGGTGTAAGCAGGGTCTCTGAAGAGTTCCAGAAGTGTTTGACTGATGGACAGCTTTGAGTTTATTATTTACAAGCTCCGCCCACCTCCTCTGGCCGTCACCCTCATAACGAAGGCAGTCTGGTGATCAGCTATGCCCAGTGGCATCCTCCTTTTTCAGGCTCCTACATTATGTCCAAAACATGGAAGTCTTCCAAGAGTACCGCACATCTGTGCGTGCACTTACGTCGTGTTGTTGAAGTACTGTACACACACACACACACACACACACACACACACACACACACACACACACAAACACACACACACACGCATACACACACACACACACACACACACACCTGGATCTCAAACACCACCAAAA